>PVJN01005012.1:0-85357 GCA_004026805.1 Lasiurus borealis | reverse complement strand
GTGCATATGTAGCAACCAGTAATCCCTCACCTGATACATATTCTAAATAAATAATTTCAGAGATCTATCAGGATGCATAGAGAATGATATTTATTATAACATTGCTATTTTTCTTAGCAAAACACTGGAAAGATACCAAGTTACCATTACTTATGAAAAAATAAAATGTGATAGATTTATATTATAGAAAACCACTAGCGAGAAGTAAAGACTAGATATACAAACAGTAAGATAAATAGGTCTGAAACTTTTTTTAAGTAAGAGATGTGAATTATAGTACATTGCCAATGCATGCTTTTCAAACAAACACAAAACAATACTCATCTTACTTAAGGCATGTGCTTATCTACAAACACACGTCAAACATATCAGAGTCCGTGCTTAGAGTGAGCATGGGGATCAGGAAGGAAGAGATGAAAAGGGGAAATAAAATAAAGAGGAACCCTGGCTAGACAAATATAATCATGTGCTATAAACTAAGGAATATGCGAAACACCACTTTGTAGCTGAGTTTCAAAAGCAGAGGAATAGAACAGAAAGGAATGTGGCCAACAGAAAACATTTGTCGGGTTTTTATTAAATTTCAAGTCCACAGCCTTTTCCATTGTAACAGGCCAATGTGCTTAAGCACTTACACTGTACCAGGCTTTCTAAAATTACATCCAGATAACATGTGTTTGGATTAGGGGATTAGTATCCTATTTATCTATAACATCTGTGTGTAGCCATCATCCTATCTAATAAAGAGGGAATATGCTAATTGACCACCACTCCGTCACAAAGATGGCTGCACCCACAGCTGAGGCCAACAAGCAATCAGCAGGACCTGAGGCCACTCCCTCCTCCACCCCCATAGGGCTTGACAGGGGACCTCAGGCTGTGTCCCCCCACCCTGGTATCAGGCTGGGGGACCTTAGGCCACGCCCCCCACCAGGTGGAGCTTAACAGGAGACTTCAGGCCATGCCCCCACCCTGGCACCAGGATGGGGGACCTCAGACCGCATCCCCTTCTGGCAGGGCTTGATGAGGGACCTCAAGCCGTGCCCCCTACCCCAGCACCAGGCCAGGGGACCTGAGGCTGTGCCCCTCTGCTGGACTTGATAGGGGCCATGCCCCACACCCAGCGGAGCTTGACGGGGAGCCTCAAGGTGCACCCCTAGTGCTGGGTCAGGGGAACTCAGGCCACACCCCTTACCAGGTAGGGCTTGACAGGGGACTTCAGGCTGCATCCCCCACCAGCGGGGCTTGATGGGACCTCAGGCCATGCTCCCCACCCAGCAGGGCTTGACAGGGGACCTCAAGGTGCACCTCCCAGTGCTGGATTGAAAAAACTCAGGCCGCACCCCTTACCCAGCAGGGCTTGATGGGGGACCTCAGGCCATGCCCCCGCAAATCCAGTGGGGCTTGACAAGGGTGAGACTTGCCGAGTCTAGATCTAGCCCAATGCAGGAGTAGGGGAAGGGAGAGGAGGGAGGGGGTAGCCAAGTCTGGGTCTCATGCAATTTTGAGGCACAAATGGGTGGGAGGGGACTTGACTCTGGGTCCTGTGGTGCACCCCAGACTCTGACAGGAGGAAGGTTTTCATATACATTTTACTAATTTTCTTTCATCTCTGACACTTCTATTAGAGAGAAAGGGCAAATAGCAATATTAAATTATTTCCTCTAATTAATCCCCTTTTAATGTGCACGAACTAGTATTTTATAATACAGTACCAACAGAGTCTGACTACCATAGAGAACCATTCTATAACCAACTGTCTTTTATAGTTTTGAGCAAGTAATTTAACTTCTGGAAAGTGATTGGCTTAGAAGAAACACTCTCTCAGCCTTTCTCTTCTAAAATGTCTTTATATCCAAAGACAGACCCCTGGTAAAAATACAGCAAAGCCACCCTTAGGATTCACACAAATACTAACACAGGAACCCTCAATTTGACCGAGACTCAGGAAGCTGTTGATTTCATCCTAACTGGTGCAGCCACTATGAAAAACAGTATGGAGTTTCCTCAAAAAAATTAAATATGGGACTGCCATTTGACTCAGTGATACCACTTCTAGGAATATATCCTAAGAAATGCAAAGCACCAACCTGAAAAAAATATATGCACCTCTATGTTCATAGCAGCATAATTTCCAATAGCTGAGATCTGGAAACAGCCCAAGTGTCCATCAGTAACTGAGTGGATAAGAGAGCTGTGGTACATTTACACCACGGAATACTATGCAGCTGTGAAAAAGATGGATCTCTTACCCTTTGAGAGACCAGGTAGGGACCTGGAGAGCACTATCCTAACCCAGTGGTCAGCAAACTCATTAATCAACAGGTCCAAATATCAACAGTACAACGACTGAAATTTCTTTTGAGAGCCAATTTCTTAAACTTAAACTATATAGGTAGTTACATTGTTATTAACTTAATTAGTGTACTACTAAGATGGCTTTTGCTAAAAACTCAAGGGGCCAAAGAGCCGCATGTGGCTCCTGAGCCGCAGTTTGCCCACCACTGTCCTAAGTGAAATAAGTCAGCAGAGAAAGACAAATATCACATGATCTCATGTATATGCAGCATCTAATGAACAAAATAATCTGATGAACACAATAGATCTAGAGACATGGAGGCATGGGACAGACTGAGGAATTTCAGGGGGGAAGGGAGAAAGGGCCAATGGGAAGAGATTAACCAAAGAACTTACCTGCATGTATGCATTGTTCAGGGACACAGACAATAGTGTAGGAAAGGCCTGGGGTGGGACGGAGCCAGGTGGAGGGAGGGCAAAGAGGGCGAAAAAGGGGAACATCGGAAATACTCTAAACAATTAAGATTAATTTAAAAACAATAAAAAGAAATATAAAGTAATGAAAAAAATTATATTGTAATAACTAGCTATAGTGTTAGATGGGTACTAAATTTATCAGGGTCATTACTTCATGAGGTATATACATGTCTAATCACTGGGTTGTACACCTGAAACTAATATAATATTATATGTTAACTGCAATTAAAAAATAAAATTAATTAATATTCCATAAAATTAAACAAAAAAACTAGCTTGCTGAAACCAGTTTGGCTCAGTGGATAGAGCGTTGCCCTGCAGACTGAGGGGTCCTGGGTTTGATTCCGATCAAAAGCACATACCTTGGTTGCGGGCACATCCCCAGTGAGGGGTGTGCAAGAGGCAGCCGATCGATGCTTCTCTCTCATCAATGTTTCTAACTCTCTATCTCTCTCCCTTCCTCTCTGTAAAAAGTCAATAAAATATATATTAAAAAAAAACAACAACAACACTAAACTAGCTTAAGCAGAAGTGGGCAGGGGGAAAACTAAGAAATCCACCCTCAGAGAATGATAGAAGGAAAAATTTTAAATATAAATAAGATTAATCTGGAATCCTTGTCAAAGTGACTCTTGTTGTATAAAATAATGTGAATATCACACAAAATCTGGTGGATAGTAATTTCTTTAGCCATACACTCATGGATTCACTCCTTTAATAATGAGAGCCTACCTGGTGCCAGGCACTGTGGTGGGTACTGGGGACTCCAACACTGCACAGACCCTGTCTCTGTGGATTTTACACGAAAATAAGTACTAAGCCAATTATAGCACCAGTAACAGAGAGAGTTAATTACACGGTGATGCACGCTGTGGACAGGGCTGTAAAAAGATGCCACAGCAGGCTCTTACCTACCTTGAATGACAGCAGGGAAAACCTCCCGTGTGGATGAGGCCAGAAGGGCGAGAATAAATTGGCTGGCTGCAAAGACTGCAGAGAGAGGAGGACAACGCTTCAGAGACAGGCACACACGGAAACCAGAAGGAAATGTGTGTCGGTAAACATGCTGGAAAACACCGTCAGGAAAATGGGAAACAAAGAACTTTAAGGAGGGGCGTGACATGATTAGATTTGCATTGTTCGTGAAATTTCTCTCGCTGCTATCTGGGGAATAAATGCTCTCTAGCGAGCGTTTTTGTACATGGAGAGAGCGAGCTGCAGAAATCCTTGCCAGCGATTCCTATAACTATGTTTCCAGCTTTATCTTTTCATCTGAGCTCCAGCCTCATATCCCAACTTTCAAGTGCCGTAGCCTTTCTTATTAACTACAGTCAGATCAAAATTAATTGACTGAATCTAAAGTCATCTCCCACCTAAAAACATATCCTACCATGTTCCAGAGTTTGGTAAAAAATATATATATATCTATTATTCATCCACCCATATTCTCCAGCCATAAAATTGAAAGGCGTATGTATTTAATCAGGTTAATTCTTTCCAACTTTTTAAAAAATACAACTCAAGTATTGGTCTTTTACCTCCTTGGTTTATTTCAAAGTATCTTTAAAAAAAAAAATATATATATATATATATATATATTATTGATTTCAGAGAGGAAGAGAGAGGGAAAGAGAGATAGAAACATCAACATTGAGAGAGAATCATTGATTGGTTGCCTCCTGTATGCCCCCTACTGGGGGTCAAGCCAGCAACCCAGGCATGTGCCCTCGACTAGAATTGAACCTGGGACTCTTCAGTCCTCAGGACAATGCTCTAGCCAGTGAGCCAAACCAGCTAGGACTATTTCTAAGCATCTTAATTTTTTATTGCAATGGTAAATGGGATTGTTATTTTAATTTCTCTTTCTGAGAATGAATTATTGGAGTGTAAAAATGCCTTCGATTTCTGATGAGGAGGAATAATGATAGTTAGCTGGATCAAATGTCTCATGCTATAAATAAAACAAAACTATATGAATAAACCATCTCACATTATTATTCTTTCCTGTCTGTACTTAATTTCTATTGTAATGTGAAATTTTCTTTTGTATAATAATAATAGCCTCCAGAATGTAGAAGAGCCCAAAAAGGTTTGGCTCAGTGGATAGAGCTTTGGCCTGTGGACTGAAGGGTCCCAGGTTTGCTTCCAATCAAGGGCAACTACCTGGATTGCAAGGTCCCTGGCATTGGTCAGGGTGCATGCAGGAGGCAACCAATCAACGTGTCTCTCTCACATCGATGTTTCTCTCTGTCTCTCCCTCTCCCTTCCATTCTCTCTAACGATTAATGGAAAAAATATCCTCAAGTGAGGATTAACAACAACAACAAATGTATCATGGAAGGGAGAAAGGTCTACTTCACAAACTGAAAAAACAACATTATAGATTACCATGGCTTCTGTCTGCCGAGAAATCATTCAGAAAGGGACTGGATTCTTTAGTTGGGAGAAACCAGTGAAAATCTTCTCAATAATATTCTGGGGTAACATGGCAGATGAATGAATTATTGCCAAGAGTGAATATTCTTTAGAATAAAAATAAAAAAAAAAGGCACAGAACTTAGGGACACTTCATTATTCAAAAGGTCACAGAAGAAATTCAATTTCCTTTACTTCTAATTTGAATTGCTTAAAGTGTACAGGGTAATAGTATTAAAAGGATCAAGAGGATAAGCCCAGAAGTAGAGGCTAAAAATCAAATGTTCCCTTCAAACTATGTGTGCTCTCTCATTAATGGTAATGAGAAGAGTGGAGTGAAAAGTGACATCAACTAGTTAATCCAGTCCTCACTCATCACTCATTCATAAGTACTTTGTACAATATGATGCCCACTGAATCCTATCACCTCCCTTTGGAAAATATGAATTTCTAAACATACTTCTTCCCCACCCCAAAGGTGAGTATGTTCATTATACTCATGTCTGTAATCCAAAATTATTTTAGACGTGACTGCTCTTATACTGTTTTGATCATGATTTAGTCCTTTATTATTTACTTTCTCCCTCTCTTTTCTTTAGCTTCTATCTATGCTAACTTTAACCAACAGTCTTCAAAGTTCTGGCTCCTCTTCCTCTGACAATTAGAAGAGCATCTGGTATCCAGTTCTTACAGCTAATGATCAACACTAGGTAGAAAATTAGCCAGAAACCATTTAAAACTGAGTGAAAACCAAACCTGGAAATTCTTCTTCATGACTTAAATGCACACCTGATGATGTTAAATGCACACTTCACCTGATTAAAAATGTCAGGGATTTTTCTCTCTAATTTGGGCTGCCCCAGAACACGATTCCAGACACAAATTAGGAGCCTGTTGACCATGAGAATAACTCATATACCATGTGTTCATTTGATCATCTGTGCTCAAATCTCAAAATTGTCTGTTTTTACTTTCTAATTAGTTTCATTGTGGTCAGAGAAAATAATTTATGTAATTCTTTTATTTAAAAGAAAATTTAAATTTCTTGAGACTTCTTTTTCTTTCATGGCCTACCTTGTGGATTCCCCTGCATGATATGTTATATTCACATGAAAGAATGAACCACTAATGTCATCTCTCACACACAGAAATGTGTATTCTGCTATTGCTCTGTGGAGTGTTTTATAGATGTCTATTAGGTCTAGTTGCTCTATCCATTATTGAAAGTTGGGTATTGAAATCTCCAACTGTTATTATTGAATTGGCTTTTTCTCTCTTCAATTCTGTCAGGTTTTGCTTCATGTATTTGGTGTGTGTGTGTGTGTGTGTGTGTGTGTGTGTGTGTGTGTGTATGGAGTTTTGACCCAGTTTTGATAATACACTAGAGGCCTGATGCACAAAGATTTGTGCAAGAATGAGCCTTCCTCCCCCTGGCTGCCGGCACCACCTTCGCTCTGGCCAGAGCCACCTTTTCGCTCTGGCCCATAGCCACCTTTTCACCTTCCCATGCTGCCCAGAGACCCAGAGCAGTTGGGGTGGTGCAGAATGCTTGTGTCATCACCATGGCAATGACACATCCCATCACACTCCCAGCTATTCAGCCACCTACGTATGCAAATTAACTCCCCATCTTTGTTGGGTTAATTTACATATTCACTCCTGGTTGGCTAGTAGGTGTCATGAAGGTATAGTCAATTTGCATCTTACTCTTTTATTAGTGTAGATATATCATGTACCTTGGCATATTTTTTTAAAATGTTGTAAGACTTTGCATACAAACTATAAATGTTTATTGACATTTCACAGCCACATTTTTATGTACTACTAAAGTTAAGAGAGTATTAATCTGAATTACATTGTTTTAAGTTAAGGTACTAATTGTTATTGTCAGAAAAACCATTAAGAAAATAGCTCTCAAAAATGTATTAAAAGAAAAAAGGCAATAAAATGAAAATTGTGGTTCTAGAAAATATCTACCTGATACAAAAAAGGCAATAATGTAGTCATATAGGGACAAAGGCATAAGATGTATCCAAACAATAGCTATAAATACTGCTATATAGGTCATTATATTAAATGTAAATGGAATAAACATTTCATCAAAATGTAGAGATTGCCAAGATGACTACAGAAACATAATCCAAATCTATACTGACTAAAGTGTCACACCTTTATATTTGAAGAAACAAACAGGTTAAGAGCGAAAGGATGGAAAGAATATACCATGGAAACAGCAAGCTAAAGAGAGTTAGCATCACTATACTAATAGGCCAAATCAATTTTAAGACAAACATTTTTATTGGAAAACAAGGAAGATTTTTATGATGTAGAAGGGTCAGGTAAAATGGGAAGATGTAACAGGCCTATATAATGAAAGGCTAATATGCAAATTGACTGGACAGCAGAACAACTAGTCAGTACGACACACACTGATCACCAGGGGGCAGACACTCAATGCAGGAGCTGCCCCCTGGTGGTCAGTGCACTCCCATAGGGGGAGCGTCACTCTGCCAGAAGCAGGGCTCATGGCTGGTGAGTGGCACAGTGGCGGCAGTGGTGGCACAGTGGCGCTGGCAGGAGCCTCTCCTGCCTCTGCAACAGCACTAAGGATGTCTGACTGCAAGAGGGCACAGGCCAGGCTGAGGGACCCCCTGAGTACCCGAATATCACACACCAGGCCTCTAGTGTATTATTAAAACTGGGTCAATAATTTCGTTGAAAAATCATTCACAAGTTAGAGGCACTTTTCTAGATAAAGCGTTCAGTTTATACATAGTGGAACAGAGATCATATAGATGAAGGCAGTCCCCTAATCTTTACATACTGTTAGTACAGTGCCAGGACATCTCATCCTTGGATCAGTGCTCTTTCAATCACAGGAGATAATGGCTCTTTCTCTGGGGGATTTTAGCTCAAAAATACATTTTTTCCAGAGGTATATCAGTGATAATCTCAACATTTGACTGGCTCTCATATACAAGGTATTCAAATGTGAGTCCCTAACTCTCCATAGTTTTCTTTACTTAGCTCACCATGGGTAGCAAGAAAATGGTGATTTTCAAGTTTTCTTTCAGTGAATATGAGAATCCAAATATAAAATAAAAAGAAAAGAGACGAAAAGAAAATATCAGGTTGAGAACTTGAGCTCCCTTTACCCCCTATACCTCTTCCTCGGGCTGACCCAAGTCAGTTTATTGCTTAGTTTATCTCAAAATCCACAATCCCTTCCCGTGTAGTCACGTGTATTATTACCGCGCTGATATAACTGCAAACTACAAAGGTTGTATTGGGAAGGAAAAGATACCTTAGCAATAATAAGAGAAAAATCTCCCTCCACCCTGGACTCCACAGACACGGGAAAGGTTATGAAAACAAATGAAAAAAGTCAACTGACTACAGAAAGCAGTGAGACATCCCAAGCAGCCACGCAGAGGGCTCTTTGTATGACAGCTATGCACACCCTACAGATAAAAATCACTCAAGTTCTGGGCACTTGATAATAGAATGAACTCCCAAATTATTGGTTCTTGTCCTGTTACATGGCTTAAGCAATTCCCTCAAGGGCAAAGCTTTTGTTCTCTGTATAATACATGAACCTGATTGTCAACTGCATCATCTGATGGTCTGTGCCTGTTACATTGGCTTCCAGCCCAGCCCTCTACAGAACATCACTGCTGAAAATCACTTAGTTATCTCTGTTTTCATCTCTCACATATTGAAAGAGGAGCCATATTTGTATGTCAGTTGACATCAAATTAGTATGTAATAATAAATGACACTAACAATAGTGACTTGAAAAATTAGAAGTTCATTTTCTTCCACATTAAATACTTATTATGAATGTGCTCGGCTCTATTCCATGTCAGCTTCACTTGGGGACCCAGAAACAGCCTCATTTTCAATCACCGTTGCCTCATTACTGAGAAAAAGATCTCATGACCAGGTACATACTGGCTATTAATGCTTCCTCTTAGAAGGTCCACATTTTTATTGTGTTCTTCGTTCATTGAGCAAAGCAAGTCAGATCGTCAAACATGATGGCGGTGGGTCAAAGGTATATATAATTTTTTTGCCAGGAATAGCACTATCAGCAGGGCACACCACGAAGAGATATGCAATGGAAGGACCACAACATTCATTACGGGGTATCTTCTCTAGAAAATCAAAGCTCTAAGGCAGTGCACCCCAAAGAACGCTCACTGATAACGGGGATATTCTATAGCTGCAGTGTTCCATATGGTACCACTGGCCACAACCATTGAAGCTAGTGAACTAGAAAAAAAAATTTAATTTTATATAATTTTATATAATTTGAAAACTGAAATAGCGAGATGTGGATAGCAGGTACTGTACTGGGCAGCACTACTCTAAAACTAACATTTAGGAATAAAAGGAATGAGGCTGAAGACCAAGGCCCTCAATAAAATAAGCCTGATCATGATGCTTGAGGAGGGACAGAAGGGGAGGAAGGCGTGGGAAATCACCCAAGAAAGTCTTTGCATGGATGATCAGCGATTAATTACAAAACAGTGTATATTTTTTAAAAATATATATTTAGTGATTTTTTACAGAGAGGGAGAGGGATAGAAAGTTAGAAACATGCCCCTGGCCGGAATCGAACCTGGGGCCCCCTCAGTCTGCAGGCCGATGTTCCATCCACTGAGCCAAACCGGTTTTTGCCAAATGGATTTCTTAACTTTCCAAAGAGAAGCAACATGGCCCTATGGCTTTACAATCTCAAGTTAGCCTGTGTGGCCTTGTTGAAACAGGTTTTTCCAGTCCATACTCATTATGGGATATACACACTGCTTCAAGACCACATTGTGAAACTCCTGCCATTTTGCATGCTTAGTAGAAACTCACCCCTGTCTCAGCCCTACCCCCAGACTTAGTCTCACCTTAGTTCCCTTCACTGGCCTGAGGTCACTGATAAAACCTGAGAAAGCTATTCTGAGAGTGGAAGCTGTGTTTGTGTTATAGATGGTTAAGGATGTAGCTCTAGGATCAGAGACCTGGTTTGACTCCTCTTTTACCACCTAAACCTATGGGCCTAGAGTAAATTACTGAATTAGTAAATCTCTGGGTCCCATTCACCTCATTTTGTAAAATATAAATACAGTGGTACCTCGAGATACGAGTGCCCTAACATACGAGATTTTTGAGATACGAGCCATCGAGCGAGCGATTTTTGCTTTGAAATATGAGCAACATTTGAGATAGTAGTAATCGCGTGGATCGGCCGGCTGCACATGACCCACCAGTTTACCAAAACTCGAGCGTCTCATAGTTTCCCACGCCTCAAGGTTACGGAACGAATTAAACTCTATCTTGAGGTACCACTGTAATAGCACCTCCATCATTTCTTCTGAGGAATTTATAAATTAAAGCATGTAAAGAGCTTCACCCATTGTCTGGCACACAAATCGTACTCAATAAATGGCAAGTTTATGATCATAATCTCTTCTAACTCCTCAATTTTTAATGGGAGTTGGCAAAAAGGAGAATATTTACTTTAAATTCAGTACGCGTAAACATTATCGCAACTAATATATCCATAATACCTCATTGTAACCCTGTCAAATATTTCTTCTGTGTATTTGGATTGAAAGGCTGCCAGCAAACCTGGATATTAATAAATTCTAGCATTTCCTCTCTGGATGAGGATATGCACACCACCATCCAAGTTAGTCCCTTATCCTGGGAATGGAGGTAATTATATCTAACTCACCCCATCGGTATGAGAGTAAATGATTAACTATGTATAAAGAGGCTGCCAGGTGTTGCTCTATAAAACAGATAACTTTCTTTCGGTTCTGACTCCATTGCTGTATTCCGAGAAAGAGGTTTCAGATAGACAAAAGACATTCAATATTCTCTCATCTCATAGTCAATTTCTCCCTTGTCAAAGATTTATGACCATATCTCTCATTAGAAACAAAATTAAGAAGAGTACACCTTAATAACATAGAGAGAAGTCCTACACAAGTCTAAGCATTTCTTTCACTGGGGAAAAAAAATGCTAAGTTTAATTGTACATTACACTCCCATAATCAAAGAAGGGGAGGCTGATTTATGTTGATGTTCTCCTCCTATCTAATAAAAGAATAATATGCAAATTGGCCATCACTCCAACACACAAGATGGCTGCCCCCATGTGGTCAAAGATAACTGCTTCCATGTGGACACAAAATGGCCACCACAAGATGGCCAGCAGAAGATGGCTTTTGGGAGGGACCAGGCCTGCAAGGGAGGGCAGTTGGGAGTGATCAAGCCTGCAGGGGAGGGCAGATAGGCGTGACCAGGCTGGCAGAGGAGGTTAAGCTGGCAACTGGGCTTGTAGGGAAGGTTAGTTGTGTGGGGGAAAGGGATTCAGGTCTGCAGGATAGGGCAATTGGGGGGGACCTACGCCTGCAGGAGGGGGAAGTTAGGAGTGACCAGGCCTGCAGGGGAGTACAGTTAGGAGAAAACAGGCTGGCAGGAGAATGGTTAGGAGGTGATCAGGCTGGCAGACAGAAGCAGTTAGGGGGCAATCAGGGAGGCAGGCAGGCAAGCAGTTGGGATCCAGGAGTCCTGGATTGTGAGAGGGATGTCTGACTGCCTATTTAGGCCCGATCCTACCACAATCAGGCCTAAATGGGGTGTCAGTCATCCCTCAAGGGGTCCCAGATTGGAGAGGGCACAGGCTGGGCTGAGGGACATACCCTCCCCCCCCATGCACGAATTTCAAGCACCGGGCCTCTAGTCCTAATATAATTTGCAACTAACATGGCAATACTGCTCTGGCTGCATAAAACCTAATTGATCCCCTTGACAGCATCTTGAGAGCTTTCTGTTTAATGTAAAGAAAGAGACAGAGAGAGGAAGAGAGGCAAATGCTAAAAAGTCAGTGAGAGAAGACCCTGGAACTGTTATTTATTTCAGGTGCCATCAACAGCCTTTATTGGTAAATCTCGTTTCAGGAACAGGGGATCTTTGACTAACAGGGACTTTGCTTGGTAGACTGAGTTGTTAGGCATGAGGTCAGTATTAACCAAATAATAACAACTGATTATTGGAACATAAATAAGATGTATAAATTACCCAGCCTTTGGCAAGCTAATGTTCAGGCTTTTATAGTCAAGGCTGTTTCAGCATAAGCACTGGGTATAGTAGGACCCATTGCAAGAGCTATAATATGTCACAGTAACTTCCCCAAATTATTGAGACTCAGCACACTTTACTTGATGTCGTATCTGTTTCATAGAGGCAGCATACTTTGAAATGTCTCTATGAGATTTAATTAGTGAATTATTCATTCCCTGACTTACTTTCTTATTCAAATATATCCCAGAAAGCTCCTGTATGTCAGGTACCAGAATAGGTTTGTGGCTATTAAATCAAGTAGAATATACTTCTGGCTCTAACAGGGTCTTAACTATATTCAAATATTTCCTTTTTTCACAAGGGTGGTGATGGGAAGATGTACAAATAAGCTAAAAAAATATTTTTCCAAAATAAAAACTAATTAAACATATTAGTAAATACTAGGGGCTTCAGTCTGACTCTACTATACACATTGCAACTATAGGTCACAGCTAAATCTCACACATGGTGAGGCAGAAAGATGAGGGATTTCTAGCACAAGAGAAGAGCTTGTAATCTGGCTTGTAATCATGGATTCTATATGTCTCCTTATTCCTACTTGATGTACATTATTACAATTCAAGGACTCAGAACAAGCCAATCCACATAGTTGTTTTTTTTTATTTCCATTTGTTCTTGCACCCAAATTTCCACAAGTTTACACCGAAAGGAAGAACAACATGTGGAAAATGGGTGTATTCACCTGCTAGGGCTACCATAGCAAAATACCGCAGATTGAGTGGCTTACACCACAGAAATTTATTTTTCAAGTGCGGGAGGTGAGTTCAAGAATTCAGTTGCCTTGCCGAGACCGGTTTGGCTCAGTGGTAGAGTGTTGGCCTACGGACCGAAAGGTCCCAGGTTCGATTCCGGCTGGGGGCATGTACCTTGCTTGTGGGCACAACTCCAGCAGGGGGCGTGCAGAAGGCGACTGATCGATGTCTCTCTCTCATCGATGTTTCTGACTTTCTATCCCTCTCCCTTCCTCTCTATAAAATATATATTATATAAAAAAAAAAGAATTCAGTTGCCTTCTCACACTGTCCTAATATGGCCTTTTTTCTGGTTGTGCTCTTCATGTCTTAGGTATGGCTATGGGCCCATCCTATGCATTTCACTTTACCTCCCTAAAAGCCCCACCCCTATGTGTTAGGGCTTCAATGTATGGATTGGGGGGGTGGAGGGAGGAGCAAAGGGAAGGAGACACTATTCCCTCAATGACAACAGGGCTGTTGAAAGATGAGATTTTTCAACTGTGTTATTTCTGGGCCAGAAAGGAGCAGAATATTAACCGGGTGCCCATTTTAGATCCTTTATCCAATAAGGACATTTGTAATCACTTAACTGAAACACAATTCACTTTTTAAATAAGTTATAAGTAACACACTCCTCGCGAGGGTGTAGAAGGTAACATTTGCTTTCCATTCCCACAGCTCGGATTTGATTATAACTGGCAGGAAGTCAAGACTCTGAGAGCCACCTCCTGTTTAATCAAAATTAATATCCAGCAATAATGGAGGGACCCTGGCACATCACATCGAACAGTGCCAGTTAGAAGCAGCCATCACACTGAGTTCAATGTGAATGTTAAAAAAAAAAAAAAGCTGGAAAAAGAAACTTTAATCTCTATGTCAAAGAGGAGGAATTTTTTTTTTTTTGAAAGCAGAAAACAAGAATTAACAGACAAATCATCCCTGTCAGTGTATTTTTATGAGATGATTCCAAAGGCCAAACTATCTCAGGGTCCCCAAGTGTCTCACAGTCTACAAAAATGCAAAAAAAAAAATGTGTAACAAGTATTATGAAGGGTGACAAAGCCAATAAGGGCTTGAAGTTTTCCAATTTTTTTTTGGAAAGTGCTTCAAGAGAAGAATACTACTAGAGATTCATGCGTGGTCTTGAGAAATGTCATCAACAGCATTTCTTCCATCCCCATGAGAGAAACCGGGATCTAGTCTGCATCAACAAGAAAGCTAAATAAGTATGTCTGCCATTTTGAGGCTTCATTGCTAATGATCAGAAAATTTAAATCACTTTTATTCATGTCCATGGAAGAGTCAGAGAGGCGACCTAGGACAATCCTTAGCAGGGATGATGTCTTCCAACTCAGAGACCAGCAGGCTGGTGGCACTCCTCTCTTGAGGTCTCTTGGCCCCGATTCTGACTAATAATAATGATCTGACTCAGGAAAAATTACCTGCTTTATTCTATACAGCCATCCCCTCATGGGGTCTCCTAATCGTAATCCATCCTTGCCCATGTTGAAACCAAGGTTACAGGATTGAGTCAGATTTGTTTTTTTAAATGGCTGGGTTTCTAGCCTGACTTATGTAACATCAAATAAATATTTCCTCTGAGAAGGCAATTGGATACCAAAATTAATTAATCTGTTGCATGCAAAAATGAAAATCAAAACAATCATTATTAGTGAGTTAAAATAGCAGACATTTGTTATTTTTCTTTATTCCTCAATAAAGATTCTGGAAACACAAATCTGAAAAGATTTGATGATGCTACATATTAATTTAAAAGATATTCTTACTTAAGTGTAATTACATCTGGTTTTGTTTTTGTGCTTTTCGCTTAACAACATATTTTCACAGTGAGTTTTTAAGCAAGTTTTAATGATAAATAACTAAAATGTTCGGAAACGCGTATACAATGACAACCTTAAAAAACAACAAGAAAGCTATGAAGCTCCATGTTTAAAAACAAAGAGTAATATTGTTTATTTCTTCTAGAGTCTCTAACATTATTTTATTTTCCAAGAATGCTGGAATTCTCTAAATTGAACAAAATATCGGGGATCCTACCAAAAAAAGATCGTCTTTTCTTTTCTAAATGCAGAATTAACTGGCAGGCTTTCCACTAAGTGCAACCCGGTGCTATGGGAAGTAAGCAGAGAGGGATACCTGGTTTCATCGAATCGGACCGGCAACATGAAATGAGGCAGGAGAAAGAGCCAGCAGATGACATCAAACCTGCTTAAACTGACAAAACAGGACCAGCTGGGTCAGGAAGGACAAAGAGTATATCAGTTATGGTTCAAGCAAATGCAGGGTGGGTACAAGTACACAGGGAGAGTCTACCAGGAAGATGTCAAGAAGTGAATGAGTGAGTGTGAGCAGGTGTCAGAGACAGATCCGAACCAGAGAATGCAGGGATGAGGAGAGAAGCATCAAGCCCAGATGCTCTCGCCTCTACAACTCAAAACGCAGTCTGCAGGTCAGCAGCCTTATGACGGCCTAGGTCATCGTTAGAGATGCCTAATCGCAGGCCTGACCCGAGAACCACTGAATCAGAATCTACATTTATCAAACCACGTGGTGTACCTTTAAGAAACCCTTGAGAAGTTCACGAAGCTCTGCCCTGATTTTCCAGTTCCTGCCCAACATCACCTGAGAAGCTGCCTCCGTTCTCTGCCGTTACAGTATTCTTGACCTTGAACAACCTTGCCTTTTATCCGCTCTCCACAAACTTTTGCTTTTCTTTCATCTTTACTCTCTAATTATGTGCATTCCTTCTTCTCTTGTAAGTGTGTTAAAATTCTTATTTGAAAACTTAAAACATACAGCCATGTATATTTATGATTTGGGCATCTAACTTTAGTCAAACGATAAAGAAAAAAATTCTCATTTGATAATGACTATGTGATTAAGTATTTCCCTGTTTGGGAAAAACTAATGAATTTGTCTTTCCATCATCGTACATGGTATGCAAAACAATTTCCAGGTAGATTAAAACTTCTACGTAAACAAAAAGCCATAATAACCTAGAAAAGATGTTGTCTCATTTTGAAGAAAATAGCACTTTTCCAAGTATAAAAGAAAAGGTATATTAATCTCACGATATAAAAATCTGAGACCACTGTAGGTTGAAATACAATAAGCAAAAGTAAAAAAGAAACCACAAACTATGCATATTATTTGCAATATAGTAACCAAAAGAATTCCATGTTTATTAAATCAAAAGCTTTTACAGTCTAGTAATATAAATATCAAAACAGAAAATTAGAAAATGAAATAAGCAATTCATTAAGAGTCAATTGCCCATATCTTAAAAACAATTCAGCACTGTTAGTGTAAACTTATATAAATTTCAAAAATAATGAAAGATACTCTCAAGACCCATCTTGTACTTACAGTAATCATGACAACACGGGCATGGTGTGAGGGTACATACATGGACTCAGAAACAGCAGAGTCCTGAGAACACGCTTCAGTGGTCCATCGATTTATGGCAAAAGTGGCACTAAAGTGCAATGGGACAAGTGTGGTCTCTCCAGTAAATGATATTGGGTGAACTGGATATTTTTATTGGGAAAAAAAATGCCTCTTGATCTCTACTTCAAACTATAAACAACAGCTATTCCAGAATGGATTGCAGATCCAAATATGAAAAGTTAAGAAGTAAAAAATTTAGGAGAATGTCTTGAAATCTTTGGAGAAGGCAAAGGTTTCTTTAAACGTAAAAAAAAAAAATACAAAAGCTGAAGTGTTGGATTTTATTAAGATTAAAATAGTTCAATTTCATAAACAGTGATCATTAAGAGAGAAAAAAGGTAAGCTGCAGATGGAGAGAAAATACTTCAGTTCATCCATCTGACAAAGGACTCTGATTCTTATGTATAAAGAATTTTATAAATCAGTTCAAATAGAAGTTAAATAGAAAAAAAATAAGCAAAATGTTTAAATAGGAATGCCACAAAGAAAGCTATCCAAGTTGCCAGCACACATGTGAAAATATGCTCAAATTTCTTATTAAAGTTACAGTGAAGTATTATTAAACCACTCAAAAGGCTAGAAATAACATAAAAACACACACACAAAAAAAATAGTGTTTCTCACTCTCCGGCTTTCTTGGGGAAAAAAATTTGACTCCCTTTGTATTTCTTTCTCAAGTTTTCTCTTTGTAGTATAATTTTAGATTATGAATCCAAAGTTTGGAAAAGATATGGTTACATTTCAATCTTCACAATATATAGTAATCAAGTCCAATATTTGTAATTCATAATGTTAGATCTAAAATAACAGCATACAATTTATGTATGTCTAAACTGATGTTATCCAGGGAGTTCATTAAAATCTGAATCTTAGTATCAAAATGAGATAATGGATGCAAACTGTCTGGTTATTAAGCTATTCATCAAGTCAGCAGAAAATCAGCCACACATGTCAAGTGCAAGATACTGTAGAACACACCTCTTAGTATAACTAGCAGAAAAATTTAGATTATCAGGCTCAATTAGATGCTTTAAAATGTATGAATGATTAGCACAACCAATGGACACAGACTCTGGGACAGTGGGGACTTGCCCAGAGTGCGAATGGCTGGGAGGAGGTGGAATCAAGAGGAGAAAACAGAGACATAAGTGAAACTTTAGATAATAAATTTTTTGAAAATCTATGGATGTATCGTGATAACATTTTAATTTGGAATACCTTTTGTCATCAAATGGTGTTCTTCAGACCTTAGCCCAGAAATTAAGTGAAACCTTAGGAAAAGTTAAAGGAAATAACCTGGGACAGAGACCGTTTGACCCAAATTGCTTTAGGGATGCTGGAAATATATTGCCTCATCTGTCCCCACATCAACCTAGATCTAGAAAACTAATCGTGGTTAGATTTCACAGAACCAGAGGTTTGCTTCTTCGATATGTCCTTGGTTCTGTTGAACTTGGGCGGACCAAAGAATTGACTGTCAGTAAGCCAGAGAAGATAAATGCCTGCAACAGCTACCACATGGAAGTTATGGAAAATTCTCAGAGACATATATACAGATCATGAGCAAAATAAGAGATGAGGATGAGTCAGCTAGAAAAGGATACAAAACTGAACAAGCTCAGAAAATGGAAAGTAAACCTTTTGAGTGTGTTTTTTTGGAGAAATGAGAGTAGAAATAAAAAAAACACACAATAAAACCTAGTGGCTTATTTGCTCACAATTCTGTAGGTTAACAATTCTTTCCTTCCTTCCTTCCTTCCTTCCTTCTTTCCTTCCTTCCTTCCTTCCTTCCTTCCTTCCTTCCTTCCTTCCTTCCTTCCTTCTTTCCTTCCTTCCTTCCTTCCTTCCTTCCTTCCTTCCTTCCTTCCTTCCTTCCTTTTTATTCTTGTTGTTTAGCATCACATATCTCAATGTTAAATGATAAAACCAAGCAATTTTGTAAGTTTGGGTCAACTGAGCTTTTTACTTCTGGGCTTCTAAGAGGTACATCTGTATGTTTGGTCTAATCTGGGAAAGTAACAAACATGCATGCTTTTATCTCATTGCACTGCCAGGAATTAATAATTAAGTCCAAGTTCATGCGACTACATAGCCAGTATTATTCCCACCAATGCATGCTGTATCTTAGGCTATAGAAATATGATTCACCTACTATCATTAAAAGGAAGCATCAAAACCTACTTTATAGGGACACCATTTTTTAGGTCTATGATTACTGTTAAATATATCTAATTGATGCTTTAAGTACATAAGCAGAAGTCTTTCCATACTAACATTAATAAGAAATATTCCACATCGGTTCTATATTTTTTTGGTGTGATAGGATCACACAAAGTTCACTAATGACACCCTTTCAGAATCTCAGGATCTTGGAAATTCTGTGGCAGAACAGCTGCCAGAATAACATTGGCGACGGATAAAACCCCAACTCCAATATTAATTAACAGGTGTTTCAACCTCCCTAAGTTCTATTTTATTAAGATAAAGTTAATATTATTACCTAACTTATCATGTTATTTAGAGAGAAAATAATAACAAACATAGAGACTTCAGCACAGCACCTATAATAAGCACTCAAAAATTAACATTGTTTTTTATCTTATCCTAGAAACTGTGAGTCAGCTTGTGATAAAAATTCCAAATGTTTTTGGAATTTGGCTCCGTGAATAGAGAGTCGGCCTGCAGACTGAAGGGTCTTGGGTTTGAATCCGGCCAAGGTCATGTACCTTGGTTGTGGGCACATCCCCAGTAGGGGGTGTACAGGAGGCAGCTGATCAATGTTTCTCTCTCCTGGATGTTTCTAACTCTCTATCCTTTTCCTTTCCTCTCTGTAAAAAATCAATAAGATATATTTTTTAAAAATTCCAAATGTTTTGATTACTCTAAGAAGAACTTAGAACATTATATTTGACATTCAAATCACAGGCAATCAGAAGAAACATAATTCTTTTTCTTTTTTTTTTTTTACTGCTGCTGCTTTCCATTGTGATTTGATTTTACAAATGCTCCTCCCCCTAAATAAGAAAAAAATATCTTCAAGAAGCCCCGGTGATGAAGTAATTGTGTGTGTGTGTGTGTGTGTGTGTGTGTGTGTGTGTGTGTGTATGTGTGTGTGTATGTAACACATAGCTATATTTTCAGACCATATTCAGAAATGTTCTCATTTACATTTAGAGTATATTTCTATCTGCAGGAGGCCACTTGTACCTGTCTGAATTTGAAAATCCATTTAAGGAAACTCTAAGTCAGCCTAAATGTCAAACAATTCTTTCTGGGCTGATGAGATTATAAGCTCCATAAAACATTTATCTTTGGTGCTTTTTTTAAAAAAAAAATTGTCTTCGTTAATGAGCATGCAATATTTTTAAAACAAGAAAATGTCACTTATTTTTAAATGAAATTAATTAGTCCAAAATAACATTTTCAAGTGTTCAGTGATTCCCGGTACACATTAATATGATGAAATTAAATTAGATGAGTATTTGTAAGTATTGTTGAAACAGTTTTGGCTTTGAGAGTTTGACCAGAATGACCTTGAAATGTACATTGACAATTTCCTTAAGCAGAAGAGGATGAAAACTCAGGTCAGCCCAATTGACCTGAAATTGGGTAAGAACAAATCTGTATTTTTCATTGTAAAATGCAGCCAGAGCAATTGTTTTAATTATCCTTGCTCAAAACAAGACAATTTAAATCCTGTGTCAGTTAGCTGTTTCTGCGTAATAAACCACTCCAAATACAGTGATTTAAAACGGGGGTTGATGGGGCATGTTTAGCTCATGACTCTGTGTGTAGGCTGATGGCTGTTTGGCTCTCCGCCAAGCTGAGTTGATCTCAGCTGGGCTCACCCATGTACCTGTGGTCCTCAGTCTAGAATGGCCTCATTCATGGATCTGGTGATTGACTGGCTGCTGGTCCAATGAGGGGTCATCAATCTGTCCTCTCCTGAGATTGACTGGCCGCTGGTCCAATGAGGGGTCACCAGTCTGTCCTCTCCCGACAGGCTGGCCTAGAATTGCTCACATAGTGATCATAAAGTTCCAAAGAGAAGAAAGCCTAGGCTTGAAATTGGCACCCAGCCCTTCCACTCCATTCTTTAGTTTCATGTAAGTTACAGTGCAAGACCAGATTTAAAGATGTAATACAGGGGAACTCTGCCTCGTGATAGGAGAAGAAATCATATGGCCAATGGTCTGGATATAAGAAGTAAACATAAATATAAGAAGGTCATTATTAAAATTGATCAGCTATAAACCTTGCTCATATTCATAAGTCAGCAATGAAGTGGAAAGGTTTCCGATGTTAATCATATAAAAGACAAAGTTTTATTCTAGTATAAAGCTTTCTGAGGTTTATACTAGGAGGCGGCAGGTGAGCTGGTTAAAAATTATGGATTTACAACTGATTCTTGAATACCTGAATTTCCTCATCTATAAAAGGGAAATATTACCTATTTCAAAAGGTCATTGAGATAATCATTGCATTACAAAATAAAAGTCTATTTAAAAGTAAGAAATAATAAGTAAAATAGAATTATTTGAATAAATCTCAAAATCTTTCAGAGAGGAAAAACTTGATGGCCAAATCCTACATTTACAGTAAAATTATTATAAAATTTTGAAAATTGAAAGATATTATTCAATGTTTTAAATTACACTTCTAACGTATAATAATATAAAATCATTCAGGGGCTAAAGAAATGTCATATTCAAGGTGGTAGTATTTTTCCTGGCAAAGGAGGGATATGGAATTGAGGATGGCTACCCCACAGTCTTCAATTTATATGCCATGCTTTCATTTGTTTAAAAAAAAATCTGAAAGTAGAGAATCATAAAACCTTGTGTAAGTGGTTGTTATGGAAACAACATAAGATAATAAAAGTAGAAATTCTGGAGTTGAGACCGACACAATCCTGGAATCGGGCCTCTTATTAAATGCTCTCTCCTGACTCTCCAGCTAGTCCTATTTCTTCCAGGTCACGCTCCCTCTCTCGGAGGCTTATGGTCTGCCTGAGGCAACGTGAAAAGTTGATTTAATGGAAGCAGAAGGGAGCTAGGGGGGCAGCCAATCTAGACGCCAGCATCAGATCTGCCCCCAACTCCGTGTACCTTGGAGCAAGCCACTTAACCCCACACACCATTGTGAAATGAGAAGGTTGAATCAGGTCGTGAATAACATTCCTTCCATCTTTAATAGTCTGCAGCTCTGAGTTCCACAGGTACACTTAGCGGGTCTGCATTTCAGTAGGTTATAGTCATTCAGAGAATATTTGACGACTTTTCCAAATAGTTTCTGTTAACTCATACCACACCTGGTGCTATGCTCTAAAATAAAGTGAAACCTCTATTTCAAGTCGATGCTGTGATTAGGTGGTACCAGCCCTGTCATGAGATCCACAGTTTTGAGGTGCATACATGATGTGATGCACCCACCACCAATGCTCTGTCCCCCTTCCCAGCTTTATCCTTTTCCTTCTTTAAAACTTCACACCAGCAACTATATTTTAGTTTTGTAAATCTTGTTTATGGTCTGCTTTTTCCTACTACAATGCAGTTCCATAGAAATGGGCTTTTTTGGTCCATTATATTCTCCCAAGGTAACTAGAAAAAGTATGTGGCATAGCAGATGCTCAGTAAATATTTGTTGAAAGATAATTAAGTGAACATGTTGGTGGCAGACTTCAACTTGACAGAGGCCCCTGTTCTAACTGCCAACCTACACTGCACAGGTCACTCTGATTTCAATTCATGTCTCCTTATCACCCCCTAATCTTACCTCATAAACAAAACATTAATTCTCCCTTAGTTGTGTTCCAAAAACATCATGCATGTTCCTCTTATGACATTTAGCAAAGCCTGCACTCTCCTGTAGTTATTTCATCTCTCCCCTCATAGACAGAGAGTTAAGCTGGGGTGAGTCATCTTGTTCTCTCTCCAGCATGCACTTCACAACCATTTTTATATAACCGTGGACATCCCTGTCCTCCCTCGCTATTTTCTTCCTTTCTCCTTCCATTTTGCCTTTGCTCACACTCTTTCTTTTCTTACATACACTCAAATGCATCTCATCTTCGATGAACTCAATCACCCTCTCTTTTAAATTTTAGGTTGTACCCACCAAACTATCATAAGCACACAGACAGTGCCTATTAAATAGGTCTACTCAAGAATCAGGTGGCAAGCTCTGGATCATATTTTGACCCATCCTACAAAATACTTTTCAATTTTTTTCCACCTTTCATTAAGGTAAGGGTTAGCAAGAGCCGTCTAGGATGTGCACACACTACTGCAGGAATATTAGTGCACAAATTCATGCACACAATTATCTACATGTGCCTCTACCAGTTAAAAAGCTTTCCTAAAACAAGGCCATCCCCTGGAACCCATGCTTATTACAAATCACCAACATTTGTTCATTGAACTCATATATTATAAAATAAACACAGAAATATAAATGTTAAAAAGTAGGTAAAAGTCAATAACAATAGAAATGTAACATTTTCTCACTGCGTTCTACCCAGAGAATCTCACAAGCTCCTGGGAAGGAGCTCTTTTCCTGATATTGGCTATGAGGAAGCAAGTACAGTGGTACCTTGAGATACGAGTGCCCTAACAGATGAGATTTTTGAGATACGAGCCATCGAGTGAGCAGTTTTTGCTTTGAAATATGAGCAACGGTTGAGATAGGAGTAATCGCGAGGATCGGCCGGCTGCACACGACCCACCAGTTTACCACAACTCGAGCATCTCATAGTTTCCCATGCCTCAAGGTTACAGAACGAATTAAACTTGTATCTCGAGGTACCACTGTAAATGAATCGGCTCTCCACCCATGTTATAAGTTTGTTGGTGTGATGAGTTTCTTATCCTGATTGTCTCCACACCTCTGGAAATATCTAGCACAGATTCATGTGCCTCACAGGCACTCGGCTTTGCTGAGAAGAGTTTGTATTTACTTTGCATTGATGGACAAGAGGATGGGTTGTGGAGAAAAGGTCTCAAAGTCCTTTCAGTTCAGTTGGGCTTGACCTTTGACCCAGAAGACATAGAGTTAGATATTTGGTGCCACGAAGGTGGAGAGTGAATGGATTTATTTTCAGAAATCTGCCTTTCTATGGCTACAATGTGGTTAACCCAGTAAAGTCCCACCCATTTTGCTTTAACTTCAAAATCCAGGGAGTTAACATTTCAGAAAATTTCATTCGTCTAATAGACAAAGAATGCCATTAAAGTTGCCATATCCTTTATAAAAAAAAAGTATTGCTTTTAAAGAAAGAGGAAGGGAGGAGGAGAAATAGAAACATCGATAAAAAAAACATTAATCCAGGGGGTAGGGAGGCCAAGGGGATAAGGACACAAATGTAATAACTTAATCAATAAAGAAAATTTAAAAAGAAACATCAATCAGATGACTCCTGCATGCCCTCTACTGGGATCAAGCCCACAACCCTGACATGTGCCCTGACCACGAATCAAACCAGTGACCTCTTGGTTCATGGGTTGATGCTCAACCACTGAGCCACATTGGCCAGGCTTCCATATTCTTTTTGTTCTCTTGCTCTCTCAAAAACACACGGAAGGAGTGATATAGTAATGACACTTCAAACTGACAATAATTCATAAGGTCTTTCTTCGCCCGGAAATAATTTTATAGCTGCGAGATTATTTTTAGTCACATAAATAATTCTCTTGATGAAGGCAGACATTTATTTTAGTCAACCATGACAAGCTATGAGATCTCTGCTTCATCGGCCCATAAAAACAGCCTTCCCCTTGTTCAATCTTGGAAGCAACAAGAAAGGTAGATAGATATCTTGAAAAGAATAAAGCTATTAAAAAAAAAAAAAAACTAAGTCCACACCTAAGGTGCATTGCTCCTGCATTAGATGATTCAATCACATATGGATTCATAGTTCTGAGTGCCAACTATGTGTCAAATCCTGGGCTACTTGCCAATTAACCATCAGCCTTGAGCATAAGAATACACACAGTGTAGCTTTAATAGAAACCCTTTACCCAATAAGAAAAAAACAATGGATGTAATGAGTTCAACCTGCTCTCTCTGCATGCCAGATATATGAATATTGTTAGCTTTAACCACAGAGGAAGGCTTGCCAACACAGGTACTCATCCTCTGTTCCTGTCTCCTTGACCCAGGCCACATTGGAAGACCAGAGTAACCGAGGATTAGAGCAGTTGACTTGAAAAGGTCACTAAGTGGAATCTCCATTTTCTATGCTCCAGAAAACCTGGATCAGTTGGCAAAATATGGGTCCTCCCCACAATAGCTTTCGTGCTGTTTGTTTTCTACATATTTCAGCAACTCTTTCTTATCTCCCTATGGGTCGTTTTCTCAAAGTTTCTTAGAAAACTGGTAGCCAACAGTCTATTTAAACTCTAATTCCATAAATACATGTGAGGTACATGCCAAGTGTCACCCCAGGAACTGTGCTAGGATTGAACTGTATGCTACCCTCCACATGTACATACTTACATGGAAGAGATACACATCACAATTTAGGGAAGAAGAACAGTGTCTATTATGTTTTAGTTTAAAATATATATGTCAGGTTTTTTAAATTTTGTAAGTCAGAAAATATTCAAAACAACAACAAAAATAAACATGTCTGGAACTGATAAACAATAATAGTAAGGTATATTGGTTCGCTAGGGCTGCCATCACAAAATACTGAAAAGACTTGGCTTAAACAACGGAAGTTCATATTTTTTTTTACCTTCTGGAGGCTAGAAGTCCAAGGTCAAGGTGAAGGCAGGATTGGTTTCTTCTGAAGCCTGTCTTTCTCTGGCTCCTGTATGTCCACTTTCTTGCTGCATCCTCACTTTATCTTTCCTCTCAGTGTGTCCAGATTTCCTCTTTCCTAAGAACATTTAAGAAGATAACTATGTTAAAAAATGAAGTATTTAGAGTTGGCCCTATCCCAGTGGTCGGCAAACTGCGGGTCTCGAGCCACGGTTTGCCGCTCTCTTGACTAATGACTTTGCCCACCACTGGAATAGGGGCTTAATCACAAGGAACAACAATAGCCTATAATAATTGGAATGTAACCAAATAGTTCATTCTACCAAATATAATAATTCTGTGTCATAACCTTCATGGAGTGTTTTCCAGGTAAATTGTGGTTTAAATGTGGAACTTGCTAGCTCTGTATCTAGAGAGAGATATAAGATAAAGGATAGACAAATAAATACCACACACTCACACACATATCTATATACATAAGAAGTCTATCATGTATAGAGCATATGTGGGAGAGAATATAACAAATCGTTTGCAGACAAATCAGGGATTTGACAAAACTGGATATAATAGAAACAAGTTATCCTATCTAATAAAAGAGTGATATGCAAATTGACCATACCTCTGCTATACCCACAAGCCATGCCCACCAGCCAATCAGAGCAAGTATGCAAATTAACCCAACCAAGATGGCTATGGCAACAGAGAGAGCTGGAGCGAGGCTTGGGTTGCCCCTGGCGTTGGAGGAAGCCAAGCTTTCCGCACACCCTGGCCAGTCCAGGCCTCCACTTAAGGCAACAAAATTTTAATGACTGTGGAAACAGAAGGCTTGGCTCTGCTCCAGGCTATAAAGTTTCCATTGTAGAAGATAAATAAATCCCAGATACCAGAGCCTCTACTTGGGCTTCTGAGGGTTTGGCTGGCCTGCAAACCACCACAGGCCCCTCGCCCAGGCCACCGCCCACCCCAAAGGAACACCCACTCTGATCTGGGACACCTTTTAGGGCAAACCTGCTGGCTCCTACCCATGCAACAGGCCTTTATACTATATAATAAAAGAGTAATATGCAGATTGATCATCACTCCAACACACAAGATGACTGCTCCTATGTGTTCAAAATATCCTGTCCCCATGTGGACACAGGATGGCCGCCACTAGATGGCCAGCAGGGGAGGGCAGTTGACAGGGACCAAGCCTGTGAGTGAGGGCAGTTAGGAGTGATCAAGCCTGCAGGGGAGGACAGTTAGGGATGACCAGGCCAGCAGAGGAAGGAAG
The DNA here is from genome assembly GCA_004026805.1 of Lasiurus borealis. NCBI lineage: Eukaryota > Metazoa > Chordata > Mammalia > Chiroptera > Vespertilionidae > Lasiurus > Lasiurus borealis. Next base: position 58,789 of record PVJN01005012.1, on the reverse strand, counting down.
TTGGGGGTAACTGGGCCTGCAGGGAAGGGCAGTTGGGAGGGACTCAGGGGAGGGCAGTTAGGGGTGATCAGGCCTACAGGGGAGGGCAAATAGGGCAAACAGGCTGGCAGGGGAGTGGTTAGGGGTGATCAGGCTGGCAGACAGAACAATTAGGGGCAATCAGGAAGGCAGGCAGGTGAGTAGTTGGGACCCAGCAGTCCTGAATTGTGAGCGGGCCTAAAAGGACATCCCTCAAGGGGTCCCAGACTGAAGAGGGACCAGGATGGGCTGAAGGACCACCCCCCATGCACAAATTTTGTGCACCGGGCCTCTAGTTTGATTATAAATTGCAAAATCTATGAACAACTATGAGACTCCTAGAACAAAACAAAGTAGAAAATCTAGATGACCTTGGGTTTCATGACGACTTTTAAGACACAGCATCAAAGGCTTGAGCCATGAAAGAAGAACTAATAAGTTGAATTTCATTAAAATTAAACACTTCTGTTCTGTGAAAGATATTGTCAAAACAATGAGAAGATGAGCCATAGACTGCAGGAAATATTTGCAAAAGTTCTACTGATAAAAGACTATTAGCCAAAATACTCAAAAGAGCTCTTAAACTCAAAAATAATAAAATGAAGTACTTCTTTTAAAATGAGCAAAAGTTTTCAAAAAGGAAAGATACCAATCTCAAGAGAATACATACTGTATAATTCCCAACTATAAGACATTCTGTGAAGGGTAAAACTATGAAGGCAGTAAAGAGATCTGTTGTGGCCATTGGGTTGGGGTGAGTACGGGATTAATAACTGGAGCACAGTGAATCTATTCTGTATGGTACCAGAATGGTGGGTACATGTCACTTAATTAGAATAAAACTAATAAAATGTCCAACACCAAGAATGAACCCTAATGTAAACTAAGGATTTTGATTGATAATGATGCGTCAGTGCTGATTCACTAAATGTAACAAATGTATCACTCTGATGGGGGCTGCTGATGGTGGAGGAGGCTAAGAGCATTAAGAGTCAGGGGGTAGCCAAAACCGGTTTGGATCAGTGGATAGAGTGTCAGCCTGCAGACTGAAGGGTCCCAGGTTCGATTCCAGTCAAGGGCATGTACCTTGGTTGCAGGCACATTTCCAGTGGGGGGCGTGCAGGAGGCGGCTGATCTATGTCTCTCTCTCATCAATGTTTCTAACTCTCTATCTCTCTCCCTTCCTCTCTGTAAAAAATCAATAAAATATATTAAAAATATATATTTTTTTAAAAAAAGAGTCAGGGGGTAAATGGGGCATCTCTATTTTCTGCTCAATTTAGTTGGGAACCTAAAACTGCTGCATACAAAAAGGCTATATTTTTAAAAGAGTTATTTCCTCCAGTCTCCAATAACTTCAGAAATACAAACAGTACCAAACTTTTCTGAAATCTTCTTCCAATTAAACATACAAACACAAAGCACACAAAGTTTACCTACACAAAAGGAATCAGTGCAACTGAGCTAAACTTTGTTTTTGTCATTGATTAATAGATTTTATTATCTATTAAACATTAATAGATATTAATATTAATGGGGCCAATGGGAGAAAAGGGGGGGTATCTGTGATACTTTCAATAATAACGGTAAATTTTAAAGTAAATATTAAATTAAATTAAATTAAATTGTCTCAGATATTTCCAAATCACTTTGCAAAGTGGCATGCTTTGAATTTTAATTAAATGTCAGTACCCATATTCCAAGACCTTTGTTAAAATTAGTATATACCAATTATATTCACATTTTCCAATTTTACTGTTGTAAATGCTACCTGGTTTTATTTTTTATTTATTTAATACTAGAGGCCCAGTGCACGAATTCATGCATGGGCGGAGTCCCTTGGCCTGGCCAGTGATTGGGGACGATTAGGTTGGCCAGCCAGGGGGAGAGACCACTGACCACCAGGGGGCAGCTTCAGCATTGAGCATCTTTCCCCGGGTGGTCATTGTCATATCAACCAGTCCACAGGTCTTTTGGTCCACTGGGTTGTAGCACTCACTTAGGCTTTTATATATGTAGATAAGTAAGGCTGAGTATTTTTATATTCATTAGCGGCCTATTTTACTATCTGTAAAATAATTACTAAATTTATGACTGGAATACTTATTCAACATCTTTACAAGACTATAAAATACATATTGCAAGTATTTTATGCAACTTATTTTGCTTTTTTCATAATATCATGTTTTTATCAGATCTAATTTTTAATTTATAAGTAGCCACTGTTAATCGATATTTTCTTTATCAGATTAGTGATGTTTTTGCCATACATATTTTCTTAAAATATTTTTAAGGTATTGGTTTTCACATTTATGTATTTAATAGATCACAAATTCATGTTGCAACTGAAGTAGCCACCCAGATTTATTTTTCCCACAGTCAATTCAACTTTTACAGCATATTTTTTTTTTTACTAATTCACCTTTTCCCAATGAATAAAAGTCATCTTTGTCATCTATAACATTTTCATGTATATCTGGATATTTCTAGATTCTATATTTATTTCACTGAATCTATTTGTTCTTATTTTTCAGAATCATCATATATTCCTCAAAAAAATCATTTTGTAAAGTTTTCTCTAAAACATCTCACTGGTATTCTAATTTGGATGGCATAGGCTTCATAGATGAATTTTAGAAGATGACACCTTTATGATATTGAGATTTTTTTTCTGCCCAACAATAAGTTTGGACCATTTTTCTATCTTCTTTTATAATCCTCAGAAGAGTCCTAAAGTTCCCTTCACATAAACCCTGACTAGTTTTGTTCTAGGATTGGTTTTGTTTTAATCCGTTTTTCTTCGTATTGTAAATGGGCTATTTCCTTCACTAAAGTTTCCGATTATAGTGGGTACATAAGAAAACTAATGATTTTGACATAAATTTTGCAACCAGGGAATTTCTGAGTTCTCTTTTTTTATATCTAAAAGTTTTTCAGACAACTCCCGGGAGTCCTAACAGTACACAATTATATCATCAGCAAATAACAATAATTTAATGTCCTTCGTTCTCACTTTCCTAGTGTGTTTTTTTTTTTTTCATCCGTGTAACTGCACTAACCTACACTTGGAGAGCTATGATAATAATAATTAACCTCTTTGACAACTTCCTTACTTCAAGCTACAAACACTGCCAAGCCTCGGGCGTTTTTGCACTTTCCTTTCTCGAGATTACACTTCTCAAGACTGCAGTGCGAAGCCGTGCTATTTCATGTGTTTGATTATGGCCAAGGCAGCAATAAGGCATCTATTTTTGTTCATAGATTTTAGGCTGCTTAGAGGGAGGTTGTGACCCAACTCCCTACCCTCCCCCCATCCCCAGGTCTGTGGCAGAAATGCCACCCCAGTATTGAATGTGTGCCAGACAATTCGCTGGGGCGTTTATATTCAGTGGCACATTTAATTCTCACCACAGGCCAAAGAGAATGAGTTGCTATGGCCCCTAATCAAATGATGAAGCCCGGAAAGCAACTTAAGTAACACAGCTTATTAGTAGCTTCAAGCTCCATTTCTGGGTCTCCAAAGCCCACACTCTCTTTTCTGCATTTCCAAATGGCGGGAACCAGGGGTGTACAAAATTCGGGGTGAATGTGGAAGAGGGAGAGGTCAGTTCTCCTGGGAGCTGCACTGAAAAAGATAAATCAAAAAACCGATCTCAGCCGAGACCAGTTTGGCTCAGTGGAGAGAGCGTCAGCCTGTGGACTGAAAGATCCCAGGTTTGATTCCGGTTGGGGGCCTGTACCTTGCTTGTGGGCACATCTCCAGTGTGGGATGTGCAGGAGGCAACTGATTGATGTCTCTCTCTCATCGATGTTTCTGACTTTCTATTCCTCTCCCTTCCTCTCTGTGAAAAATCAATAAAAAATATATTAAAATAAAAACAATGATCTCCCACCATGATTCAGGAAATACCCTCCGAACCCCAAAGGGAAGGAAGCACATCACAACCTCCAAATTGCCCTTGATTGCCTTCCCACGGGGGCCAAGGTACTTCCTCAGGTTACAGTGTGCCCTCAATTATGCTGAGTTTACGACATGCCTTAAGCGTGGGCACATGTGAGTAAGAATGGTCTGGTCATAGGGAGCTAAAGTACAGCACAGAGGTTAGCTATAATAATAAAAGCGTAATATGCTAATTAGACCGGGCGTCCTTCCAGACAACCTTCAGGATGAAACTGGGTCTCAGGCGCCAGAGGGAAGCCAGTGCTGGTAGGGGGGAGGGGGTAAGGGGGGGCAAAGGGTGAGAGAGGGGGGAGAGGAAGGACTACTCTTGCATGAATTTCGTGCATCAGTCCTCTAGTAGTCAATAATATTGTAATAGCTATGTATGGTATCAGACTGGTATGAGATTTATTGGATGATTATTTTGTAAGCTATTTAATGTCTAGTTCCTGGGGTATACACCTAAAACCAAGATAATATTGTAGGTCAATTGTGGTTGAAAAAAATTTTTTTAATTATTTTTTAAAAAATGGACACATGTTCAACAAGGTTCTTTAGGAAGAAAAATTCATTTTTACCCGAGGAAACTTAGTTCAAGTTTTAAACTCCTTCATTCAAGCAGTTTCTATTGTGAACCCAATTCTGCGGTGGGATTTATTGGAGCAGAGAACAGAAAAGACATTTGCTCGGAAGTAACTCAGGGTTATGATGTGGATTAGAGCTTGAGAAAATAATAAATCATAAAGCTATCGAGTCCAGAAAACACTGAGACGTACTTGAAAGTAGACTGACTTTTGAGCAGTGAGCTATTTTTATTGAATGTCTTGGGGTGACATTGGTTAATAAAGTCATATAGGTTTCAGGTGTACATTCTATAATCCATCATCCGTATACTGTATTGTGTCTTCTCCACCCCAAGCCAAGTCTCCCTGCATCACCATTTATCTTTACCTTCTCCTACCTCCCTACACCTTCTTTCCCTATGTTATCACCATACTGTTTCCTGTGTTTATAAGGGTTTGCGTTTTGGGGGTGTTTTTTTTTTTTACTTAATCCTTTTACCTTTTTCACCCAGCCCCCCAAATCCCTTTCCCTCTGACAGCTATCAGTGCGTTCTCTGTACCTATGAGTCTATTTCTATTTTGTTTGTCAGTTTATTTTGTTCACTGGATTCCACATATCATGAAATCATACGGTACTTGTCTCTCTCTGACTGACTTATTTCACTTAGCATAATACTCTCCAGGTCTATCCACGCAGTGGCAAAGGGTAAATTGAATCCCTACAAGTACCAAACATACTTCTTAATTTTTTTTTCAGTTTTGATTCATTCCCCCTCTTCCCTTTCTCTTATGTTTAGACATCTTTTGTTAAATACAATCTTTCAAATAGCCTCAAATCATAGTGCAAAAATATATGGTAAGAATAAAAATCTGCATAGGAAGTTAGATTTGAGAATACATTTGAGGATATTCAAGAAAACAAAATTATAACATTAGCAATACACAAACAAGAGTCTTGTAGGCGACTAAAACTTGTTGGAAAACCCATGAGGGAAAAAGGAAGAAAGAATCAGTGTGACAGGGGACACCACAGATCAGAGAATGGCAAGGAAAGGACAGCTGTGGAAAGGCGGGGCTATTTCTAGGATTCCCCAAGTCAGAGGCAAAAGAATAAAGAGCAGGAAGGGATGCCGAGGACTGCTATCAAGGTGATTTGGGGTGGAACTAAATTTGAATCAAATTTCTACTTTGGGGGCAGAACTCTTGGGAGATGTGGATACCTGTGTGGGAGAGGCCGGGAACTGTCAAGACGAGCGGTGACATTCTGAAGGAACAGAGAACCATCTCCCTCTAAACATCAGCCATGGATGAGTCGCACTGATGAACTTACCCCATCCCATGCCTACTGAAGGCTGACTGTCGTGTATAAATAGGAATGGGATCCCAGAGGAAAATTGAAAAAATTTACAAAGCATCTGACATTTGAAGAAAATCAAGTCGTATGACATAAGGGAATCAAACATGTAAATAAACCACATTTCTTTAATATTGTAATACGTATTTTATATATTTAACGAATATCTACTTAATAATGAATGTTTCATAAACGAATGCGCACGAAATTAGATTTACTCTGGAAAATATTTATGGGAAAGGCCCTATTAAGCAAGGCATAAAACTCAGCGCCATAGGGGGAAAATATTCCTGAGTTTAATTACATAAAAGTTATAAAGTATTTCCAATACAAGCACCATAAACAGTATGAAAATGAAATTGACAGGTGGGAGAAAATAACTGCAACATATGTGATGGAGAATTTATATGAAGACTATCAAAATAAATTCTATAAACAAAGGAGAAATAAAAAACCCAAAATCCCTGGCAAAGTGCCCAAGAAACTCAAAAAGGCAGACACGAACCCTCAAATGATCAGAAACATACAAATGAAAACAATGAGCTAATATTTTTCACTCCCTAGCCTGGCAACAGGGAATGGCGTTGATATTCAAAAACTACCTGTTGCCGAAACCGGTTTGGCTCAGTGGATATAGCGTTGGTCTGGGAACTGAAAGGTCCCAGGTTCGATTCCGGTCAAGGGCATGTACCTTGGTTGTGGGCACATCCCCAGTGGGGGGCGTGTAGGAGGCGACTGTTCGATGTTTCTCTCTCATCGATGTTTCTAACTCTCTATCCCTCTCCGTTCCTCTCTGTAAAAAAATCAATAAAATATAAGACAAAAAACTACCTGTTCAAACATCACACAAACACAAGTTAAAATAAAGAGATGTTCATGATCGCAAATGACACGGAATACACTTGGCAAAAATAGTTGGGAAAAGTCAGTTAACGAGTGAATGACTACAGCCTTCAACAATCTATTCTTCAAGAAGATATGACTGTGATAAGCATATATATGCACCAAATCACTGAGCCCCCCAAATATCTGAAGCAAACGTGAACAGAATTCAAATGAATGTAGAAATAAACATTTCTAAAACGTGACTGGGGAAACCGAGATGAAGCAGGGATTGGTTTTGCTTTGGTAAGGAGATGATTTGTTTGGGGATATAAAGGTTCGTAGGAATTTGCCAGACTCTGAAAGTCAGGAAGGTGAGTCCAGCTACAGAGGACAACATGCAAATCAAATTTAAATCCAATTTCTACTTTGGGGGCAGAAGTCTTGGGTGGAGATGTGGATACCCGGGTGGGAGAGGCCTGGAACTGTCCAGATGGGAGGTGACATTCTGAAGGAACAGAGAACAATCTCCCTCTAAACATCAGCCATGGATGAGTCGCACTGATGAATTTACCCCGTCCCATCCCATGCCCACTGAAGGCAGGCTGTAGTATATAAATATCTTTCTCCAAAGACTTGTTTGGGGTATAAAATTGGAGTCTGGCATAATCTAGATTCTTATTGACAACTTCCTTGTTTATTATTGTTCATCCTTTAAGCCAGTGGTTCTCAACCTTCCTAATGCCACAACCCTTTAATACAGTTCTTTATGTGGTGGTGATCCCCAGCCATAAAATTATTTTTGTCGCTACTTCATAACTGTAATTTGCTACTGTTTTGAATCTTAATGTAAATATCTGTGTTTTCTGATGGTCTTAGGAGACCCTGCTAGCTGTTCGCGACCCACAGGTTGAGAACCGCTGCTTTAAGGAAAGGCAGCGTACTGAGCAAAGGTGAGTGATTCCCTGTGGAAGGTCCCTTGGAAGAGTACCAGGAGTGGAGTGTGCAGATTGGCTGTGGTTTCTCTTCCGGGGCAGGGTACAGCCATCTCCCACCGCATTGGGAAGTGTCTAAACGGACAGCCAACCTCATCCTCATCACCTGTTTTGTGGGTGGCATAGTTCATGATTATGAGTCCATTTAAAACTCCCACCTCCAGCAGAACACGCTCATGTTTCTATGAAGTCAGAAACCTTATGGTCACATGGTCCTGGTTATCATTTATTACCACCTTTCCCAACAGAATAGAAATGTTGTTGGCTTTATGTTTGCCTCTCAACACTAGACATCCCAAAACTGAATTATCAGCTTGGAACGGAGACAATTTCTTTTTCTTTTTTAAATATACTTTATTGATTTTTTACAGAGAGGAAGGGAGAGGTATAGTTAGAAACATTGGTGGGAGAAAGACATTGATCAGCCACTTCCTGCACGCCCACTCTGGAGAATGTGCCCGCAACCAAGGTACATGCCCTTGACTGGAATCGAACCTGGGACCTTTCAGTCTTCAGACCATGCTCTATCCACTGAGCCACACTGGTTTTGGTCGGAGACAATTTCTTTAACAGCATTTAACCTACTGTCACCTCACACCAGCAAAGTTATTTTTCTCCGAAGACTTGTTTGGGGTATAAAACCGGAGTCTGGCATAACCTAGATTCTTATTGACAACTTCCTTGTTTATTATTATTCATCCTTTAAGATGCTGCCTCCTTAAAGATGGAAAGGTTAACAACTGAACCCTGTTTGCCTCGAGAAAAATCACACTCAATTTTCTGGAGCTCGTGGCAAACAATCTGCTCGGAAAGAGCTAATTAGGGCCAAGACTACAAAATGGGAGGCTGGCTGGCCCCGTCTGCAGAGTCTCCACCGCAGGCTTTTTCTCCTTCACATCAACAGAGTCCTTCTGGGTACGTCGACCCCTTGTTTTCTCAGAAGGAAAATGTGTGCTGAAGAGGGGGGACATGGACTGTGGCCTTCTGTGGCAAAATGGGGGCCGTGAAAAGAGATCTCATTGGTTGCCTAGGGCTGTGTTAATGGTTATTGGCAGGCTCATCGAGGTGCTGGGGCTGCCATTCATTTGATTAGAAACCACCGAGTGAGGATCCTAAGTGCAGCACAGTTCAAATATTCTGCTCTCCCCCTCACTGTGCGTGCTTGCGTGTGTGTGTGTGTGTGTGTGTGTGTGTGTGTGTGTATGTGTGTGTGTGTGTGTGTTTGGAAAGGAAGGAGGGAACTGTCAATAAATAAAGTAGTTCTTGCTTCATGTGTCAGATTTTGCAGTACAACAGACCACCCAAAATGCACTGGCTTTACACAACAATTCTTTCCAAGTGCTCTTTTGCCAGTGGGGTAACTGCATAATTCTGCTGATCTGAACTTGATTGAGAGGAACTAAACCAGGCCCACTCATGAGTTTTAAAGTCAGCTATGGGCCGAAACCAGTTTAGCTCAGTGGATAGAATGTTGGCCTGCAGACTGAAAGGTCACAGGTTCGATTCCAGTCAAGGGCATGTACCTTGGTTGTGGGCACGTCTCCAGGAAAGGGTGTGCAAGGAGGCGGCTGATCGATGTCTCTCTCTCATCAATGTTCCTAACTTTCTACCCCTCTCCCTTCCTCTCTGTAAAAAATCAATAAAATATATTTTTTTAAAAAATAGAATCCATCTGAGTGCACCACAGAACATATGGGGGAGGAAAGCTTTTCTAAGATAAACCTTTGAACTTGTCTTTCTGTGAGAATGAGCACCACTAAGGAACCTTCATAGTGGAATAAAGCTGTCTGTATAAAATGGTTCATAATATGACCTTCAGGACACCAGGACCACAGGACAGCATCAGAAGACTCTAGTCACATCACTGATGTACTGCCTGTTATTTGTTTGTTCACTTTCTTGATTATAAAGTAATATATGTTCAGTGTATGAAATTTGAAAATACTGAAAATCAGAAAAAGAAATTTGCTTGTCCTCCTACTAGAAATATTTATGTTCAAACATTCTCTGCAAAAATCTTGTCAAATTGGGATGTGATGTAAAATTTCATTGCTTAATCACGTAACATGTATTGCGAGTTTTCACTCCTTTAATAGTTTTTAAAAGTAGGATATTTTCAATGACTGTGTAGTACCTCATCCTATGAATATGTGATAATTTACCATTTTCATTGATTATTCACTGTTCAATACTAATATTCTATAAATAAAAATAACAGTATGAATAATGGTATTCATAATATTGTGTGGCTCTGCCATAATAGTTTAGTGTTAAATTGCTGCAATTAGGATTACCTAATCTATTGATATACATGGTCAAGTTATCTGTTAGGGTCTTTTGATGAATTCATAGACCAACAAGCCTGGTATAAGAGACTATATTTTTTTTAACTTCTGGCCAAGTATATATATATATATATATATATATATATATATATATATATAGTAATAAACTGTTTTTTCCAAATATAATAGCAATTATCATTTTTCTTTAGAAATGGTAAGATTTTTCATATATTGTGACACCAAAGTGTTATCTGACATTTAATATAATTTATGTTGAAACATCAGTTTTCTGTTTGTTTTTTAGTTTTCATATTCCATTTAATTAATTTTCCCAATGGGTAATTTTCAACTATTTTTAATGTAGACAGTAAAAGCTCTCTTACCCCAACTTTTAACTGTATACTTCACACTTTGACTCCCCAGACTTTAGTGTATACTTTAAAGGATTTTTATCTGCATATCAGCAAAAATAAGTTTATCTTTATCTATAGTATTTAGTTATTATAATAACTCTTTGACATAATATCTTTGTACCTAAGTTATTTGATACATGTATAAATAAGCTAAATTCTCAGAATTAGATTGTTGGATTATATTGTATGGTCGTTTTTAACTTCTATTGATAATGCCAATAAAACTTCCATAGGAATGACACACTAATTTATATTCCCACAATGTATGGATGTACCTACATATTTCCCTGCATCCTCATTAACACAGTATATTATTGAACTTTTTTTAAAAAAAATCTTTTCTAATCTATTGAGTAGAAGGTGGCATCTTCTTTTAGTTTATATTTTGCATTTCTCATATTATGAAAAAAGCTAAACATCCGTTCATAATTTAAGTCCCATTTTTTCTCACTTTTATAACATGGCAAATTCATTCAAATGTTATTCAGATTTCAATTAGGTAGTTGCTTTTTTACTTTGTGATTTCTAGAAGATCTTTCATAATTGTTGTTATATACTAACAGATTAGCCCTTTGTTGGGATATAAATTACAACTACATTTTCTAATTTACCTTTTGACTTTATTTAGTATGTTTTCTTTCTGCAGTTATTTAAGCAACCAGTTCTGCTTTGACTTCTGATTTATGAATCACAGTTTAAAAGGACTTCATTCTGAAAGTATAAAGGAATTTGTCACCCAGTAGGTGTTGCTCAATAGTTGAGCATCAACCTATGAACCAGGAGATCACAATTCCATTCCCTGAATTTTGGGTTCAATCCCCAGTCGGGGGCATGCAGGAGTAAGCCAATCAATGATTCTTTCTCATCACTGATGTTTCTATCTCTCTCCCTCCTTCCCTTCCTCTTGAAATAAATAAAAACATATTTTAAAAAAAGAATTTGTCAATGTTCATATCGACTAACTTTATGGTTTCATTTTTGTGTTTCAATTTTTGGACATTTCATTAAAGAATAACAAACATATATAAATTCACATAAATCTTAAATACATAGCTGACTGAATTTTCACAATTGGAATGCACCTATGTAATCAGCAGCCACAAGAACCCAGTCCCCAAGGTTAAACACTATTGTGATTTCTGAGTTCCTGGCAAAACTCTTTCTACTTCAGAGTCTAGTGCCTAGAAAAAGACTCAATGCTGAATAATTGTTTATTGAACAGGCCACTTACAGTATAACAATCAGAATAATTACCCAAATTGCCCATTGATGTGACTTTGTACACACAAAGGAGAGTGTACATTTACAGATGAGTCAGACATTAATGTAAAATACCTAGGACATTGTAAAGAAAGAAACTATATCTACTTAAAAATTAAAATCCTAGAAAGACTGCCTTTCCCATCACTGCAAGATAATTGTTGTTATCATTGAGTATGTCATTTCTGGGTTCTTTCCTTTGATAAATAGCAAGATTCTCCCCAATCCCTTTGATGCCCAAAATGAGCCCAAATCATTAACAATGTATTTTTTGCTTTAATATTGCTCTAACATGCAGAGCAATCTCCAGAATTTAGAGGTGCTTACTATAATCTTTTTAAGAGGATGATTCATATGTTCAAAGAAAGGCAAGAAAACCAAATTGAGGAGGAAGAAAGTGAGTCATTGTCCGTTATGTAAAGTTGGAGGAACCAAACCATTAAGGGATCACAGGTAACTGAAAAGAGTAGAAAGGGCCCCAACTGGTTTGGCTCAGTGGATGGAACACCGGCCTGTGGATTCAAGGATCCCAGATTCCATTCTAATCAAAGGCATATATGTAACTTGGTTGCGGGCACATACCCAGTAGGGAATGTGCAGGAGGCAGCTGATCAATGTTTCTCTCTCATCGGTGTTTCTAACTCTCTATCCCTTTCCCTTCCTCTCTGTAAAAAAAATCAATAAAATATATATTTAAAAAAAAAGAGTAGGGAGTTAGTATAGAGTAAGGTCAGAGAAGTGGGCTGGGGTATCTCTAGAGGAAGTGGTATAATTGTAGCCATACAAAAAAAAAGAAATGCAAAATAAATTGGGAGAGACAAAAGCAATAGGATTTACTATGCTTCAATTATTGCAATATTGCATAGATTACTTCCCTTAGAACAGCAGTTCTCAACCTGTGGGTCGTGATGAGCCTAAGACCATTGGAAAACATAGATACTCACATTATAATTCATAACAGTAGCAAAATTACAGTTATGAAGTATCAATGAAAATAATTTTATGGTTGGGGGTCACCACCACATGAGGAACTGTATTAAAGGGTTGCAGCATTAGGAAGATTGAGAACCACTGCCTTAGAAGAAAGGGTATGTTACAGTTTATACTCTGGAAATTCAGGAAAATGAGGAAGAAACAGAGACAGAGGTTTTAAACAAATTTCAACAATGGAAGAAAAATCTACTATCTTCATTACATTGTCAGTTCTATTCCAAAGTTGCCTCCAAGCTTCCAATTGCTAAATTCGATTCTTTTCAATTCTCATTTTACTTGATCTTTCTATAGTTTCTGATGCTCTTAATCAGTGTCTCTCTCGAAGTTAATTCATCCTTTGGCTTTAGTGACACCACTTTCTCCTATTTATCTTTTCACCTCTTACCAGTTCTGCTCCATCCCTAAATTTGGGTTCCCCTCAACGGTAGAGACTAAGCAATAATGTGTGCCCAGAATTGACTCAGGAGGAACAAGAGTGAGGACAGGGGAGGGTGAAGGAAGGAGAAAAAGACATGGAAGGACATATTATTGGGTTCACAGCTGTGGATAGCAGCTGGGCTTGATTTCATTATGAGCGTCTGATTTCTAGTACCACACCTAATACTGGTTCTCTTAACTCGGATCCCCTCAAAAGTAGAGTCCGAGACAAGGATCTTGGACAGGTGTTTTATTTTGGAGTTATTCCAGGATCTAGGTGTGAAGGTCCCAAGAGGCAGAGGGAAAGAGAGAACCTGCATAAAAAGATTCTCTACTGAGGTCACCACTGAAGGTACCTGGAACTTGATCTTCTCTGGAGTCCTCTAAGGAATACACAGGATACCTCTCAGAACTGTCCTCCTGAAGTTTGACCATAAGTATTTAGCCATGAGCTCCCATTTCATTTGCTACTTGTGAAATCTGTCCCTGGAATCATTAACTCCTTGTATTTCCTGACTGTAGCCATACACTTCACTAACGGGCTCCTGCCTGTGCCGGAAGCGTTAGAGAAACAGTGGCCTATGCTGAAGGCAAAATGCTCTCCACGTGTGGTGCACTGAAGATCATGAGGAGCTGTCTGCTAAAAAAAAGCCCAAGTCAGAAATGAGAATATGATTTGAGGCCCCAGATTTGTCTCATATAGACTCTCCTTTTTTTACTCACCAATCAGAGAGATTGTAACTAGGGATTCTCCTCAATTCAGGGTCCTACCCACCTCCACCCCAGAGTTTTTATTTCATGAAGTACCTTAATACTTCTGTAATAAGAACATGTGATTACTAACACTGTAGCATAACTGTTTTGCTGGAGTATCTGTCCAATGTCTCCATGTTGCTCTTCTGCAAACTGGTGGACTGATGCCTCTTGCATGTGGAACAGAAAATATTTCTTTCAAAATTGCGGTATTGTGAAGGGTTGACTGCTATAAAAATATACTTATAAGCCCATAATCTTCTTGCATTTGAAAGATGGATGTCACGTGGTCTAGACAGCATGTTAGTAGTTAGAACAACGGAATCTGAAACAATGCATTTCATTCCTGAGTCCTGGTCGCTGGGGTAATGACTAAAGTTTCCCTGCTTCTTACTAGCTAATGTGCCAGGCTCTGAATCTGCCTCCTTTTCCCATCCTCACACATCTTCTTTCCTCCAGGGAAGTCCTAACCCCTACCCATAAGGCCTTTTGGTATCTTTTCCTAATTTTTTTTTTTACTATGGGTTTCTTTTCATTATTCCCAATTTTCTAATTTACAGTGGTATGAAGGTTGCTTTGTAAATTCTGATCTAAATGGTGTCTCTTACACATAAGTATGATTCATGAATTGAATTCCTCAATAACCTTTCAAGTTACAGTTAGTATTTCAATATCTGTCAGTACAACATATTCAGGAATGTCCAGAGAAGTGCAGGTTAAAGATTATAGGACAAAAGTAATATGTTAGAAGGGGCTTAAAATGGAACAACCAAGATGCAAAGTATGAGAAAGAGCCTTTTTTTGGTCAGGAAAGAGAGAGAGAGAGAGAGAGAGAAGAGATCAATAAAAATCAAATGGGAAGTAATGCCCAGCTTAAAGGACCAACAAAGATTTGTGGAGATGCACAATAAATAATAACCTAACACAGTGGTCGGCAAACCACAGTTCTCAAGCCACATGCGGCTCTTTGGCCCCTTGAGTGTGGCTCTTCCACAAAATACCCCGGCCTGGACAAGTCTATTTTGAAGAAGTGTATTTTAGAAGAGGTTTAAGTTTAAAAAATTTGGCTCCCAAAAGGAATTTCAATCGTTATACTGTTGATATTTGGCTCTGTGGACTAATGAGTTTGCCGACCACTGATCTAAGACAATATCACCCTGCTATGCCTTATGTAGAATGTGTTCTCATATAGTTCTATCTGTAAGGGGCTATGCAGAATAGGTATTTAAGAAGTTTGGCCAAAACCGGTTTGGCTCAGTGGATAGAGCGTCGGCCTGCAGACTGAAAGGTCCCAGGTTCGATTCCGGCCAAGGGCATGTACCTTGGTTGCAGGCACATCCCCTGTAGGAGGCGTGCAGGAGGCGGCTGATCGATGTCTCTCATCAATGTTTCTAACATTCTATCCCTCTCCCTTCCTCTCCATAAAACATCAATAAAACATATTTTTTTTAAAAAAAAGTTTGTATCCTGGCAGCTCTAACTTTCAAGTTTCCAGTTTTTGTTCAAATTACATGAGTGGAAGTCAGAATAAAATACAAATGTACATTCATCAATCCCATTCCAAACTCCAAATTATGTGTCAGGGATTCGAAGTCCCTGCCTGCAGGAGAGCCAGCATAGGAAGCCATAAAGTGACATTAGGGGTGGGAAGGAAGAACAGGAGGGCAGTGGGGCCCTAGGTGTGGCAGGTTCCACAAATCACTAAGAAATATTCATCTCCCGACACAGGCCCAGGCCCTGCCTAATGCTGCTGTGAACTGGTAAACAAAGCATTAGGAGAAATGAAGAGTGAAGACGTGGCAAGTCGGGAGGAGGCCCTGAGGTGATGGTTTTCAGCCATAACCACCGTCTAAAGGAGAGAAGAAACTCCAGAGGGCAGTGAGGCCCTCCCTTGGTAGGAACAGCCGGTAAAAGAAATGTTAAAAAGCAGTGTTGTTGACAGAAGCCCTCTCAAACCAGGTTAGACTCTAAATCACGGGTTTATGAAAAATAGATTTTTTTAAACACTCTTACTTCAAGCCAAAAAATAAAATAAAATAAAAGGTACTTTTTCTGTTGTTGTTAAGAAGCAAATAAGAGACTTGAGTCTTTCCCACCGAGGTTTGATATAATGACTAGGCAAGGAAAATTCAATGCATTCAATAATTCAATATGGGTTTTTTTAGGTATAACTAAAGCATCTACCTAGAGATGCCATATGAGAAAGAAACTACATGGAAAATAGCAGTCAAGTTTCTCTAAAGGAAATCTCTCATTGGAAACCAGAGAGAAAAATTGTAACGCAACATTTCAGCATGAAGAAACAATAACCACCAAACTTTATGAATAATTTTATGAAGACAGACTACAAAGCATAAATATAAATATTTGGGAAAGAGATGACCACATAACAAGAGATGATGGCCTGTCAAAAGTAGGAGGTGAAATAGAAACTGATAATAATTTAAGAAAGATATGAAATAAAGGAAACACAATTCACCAATGAAGACTACATATAAAAGAAAACATGGCACAAATTAAAGTTACCCCAAAAGGCTTATTAAAAGATAAGAAAAATAGAGACAAAGAACTGAAGAGGAAAATGATTTAGAGACATTATTGATATGTAAAATAGTCAAAACATATATTTGGGATCCCTGAGGAAGAATATCAAAACAAGGGTGCAGGGCAGGTATTTAAAATGTAAATTAAGAAACTTTCCTAAAGTCAAGGCAGATTCTAATCTACATATTCTAAGAAGAAGAACACACTGTTTTCTAAAGAAAACTTATTTCCCATAAGTCAATGCAAAATAATTCAAGCCAACTTCTTGGAATGGAAAGATAAAGAAAGAATACTTCGGCCCTCTACATGCAAAGATCAGGTCCTCTTAGGGAAATAAAATTGGGTTAACCATCAGACATTCGAGTGATGCCAGAGGAACACCTCAAGCTAAGGGGAAGAAAGTATGAGCTAAGAATTTTAGATTCTGTTAAACAGTGCTAGCCACAGGCAATTTGGCTTTGCAGATTCTCAGGAAACATCGTACCTTTTTCAAGGACTTTGTAGTGCTTTTGCAAGGACTCTGGTAGAATTCTACAGACTGTTGGTAAGCATTAAGGTATTATCTGTAAAATGAGAATAAAACAAAACGTTAGCAGAGGTAGCTGGTGAGTATTAATACAGGAAGGGAGCCATAGAATCAGATATTAAGGCAAATAAGCAAGGGAACCAAATTGGACATTGAGCCCAATGCTAAACTAGGAAGTTGTAGCGTTCACAGCCTCCCAAGAAGACAGCTACCTTGTCCTCCCTCAGCACTTAATCCCTGAGCAAGAGCACTCCCAGCAAGAATCTTCCAGGGAACCAGGCCAGGTCCTGGGATTATCTGCTAGAGGAGGAGAATTCCTTTGCCAGGCACAAGCACAGTTTGCCAACCACTGAGTCCTAAGCACACCTGCAAGTTAGGAAAGCGGCTGGGCTTTGAATCTGCTCCTAGCAGGTGGCAAAGGGCATTCGGAAAGGCAGCGACAGCTCCAGGCAGCTCAGGGTGACAACGCAGACCAGCGGCAGCAGTGAGACACTTGAACTGCCTCCCTCCAAATGCAATTCTCCTTCTGCATCTCTCCGTTGGCAACAAAGGACTGCAAAGCATTTAAACTTCCCATAACTGAGAGTGACTTCTCAACCTAACTTAAAATAAACGAAAAGCTCAACCCGGTTTGGCTCAGTGGATAGAGCATTGGTCTGCGGACTGAGGGGTCCCAGGTTCGATTCTGGTTAAGGGTATGTACTTTGGTTGTGGGCACATCCCCAGTAGGAGGCGTGCAAGAGGCAGCTGATCGATGTCTCTCTCGTCGATGTTCCTAACTCTCTGTCCCTCTCCCTTCCTCTGTCTGTAAAAAAATCAATAAAGTATAAAAAAAATAAAATAAAGTAAACGAGGAATTAGTGGAGCTGAAATATTTCATTTTTAAGAATCTCTATTTCTTCTTGCATGCTAATGTTCACACTCATGGACTCTAGGAGAAAAGAAAGAAAGAAAGAAAGAAAGAAAGAAAGAAAGAAAGAAAGAAAGAAAGAAAGAAAGAAAGAAAGAAAGAAAGGGAGGGAGGGAGGGAGGGAGGGAGGGAGGGTGGGAGGGAGGGAAGAATCAGGAATAGTGGTGAAAGGAAAAGAAGAGACACAGAGACACTCACCCATTCTAAAAGAAACTAGTTAAGAAACTATTTGATCCAAGTGCATCAGACAATCATTGTCACTACCCCACCAAGATGGACTGAATAATCGAGAAAAATCACCAAATACTATGCTTAAGACTCAACACATCCGAAAAGGCTAAGTGTGAGCCATAAAGTTTTCCCTCCCCGTGCGTTACCCCCGGCTTCCGCTGTTGAAAAGAGAGTCCTTGGCTTGAGGTGTAGGCAGTGATGAAATGAATTAATTCACATAAAAGGAAACGGGCACGGGGAGCAGATGTTGAGCTGAATCCACACTCCATCACTAATGGACCAGCCTCGGACAGAGCATGTCCTTTAATTGAGCCTCTGTTTCCTCACATTAGACATGAGAGTAACATCTGGCACCATGTGTGGTTCTGACGCATGCAAGCAGAAATGGACGCTTGTCGGGAGGATGCGTGTATTTACAGAATTAGCGAAGGATCACAGGAAGCAAGCCGACCCTACGGGCCAGTTAGCAGGAACGCGATAGCTCATCCAGGGCTTGCACAAAGCAAATACATTCCACCCGTTTCAGTAAGGCTGAGGATTTATCTGCACAGGAATAACTGGGAATGGCTTGATTCCGTTCACTTTCCTACCACCGCGAGAGCATCTTAATTTCCTGTCTCCCTGGATAATGGAAAATGAGGAAAAGGTAATTTCCTAAAAGGAAGTCAGGCTACTGTCACTGGGGGGAAAGGAGGTAAAATGGATGTTTAGGGGCCAAAATAACAAATGCCTCACACCCATCCTCTGAAGGTTGTTATGGAAATTAAATAAGAGACTTGGCAGGGCACTGAATCAATGAAAGGTACAGTCAGACAGGGCAGGGAGAAGGAAGGGTCAGCGGACTTGGCCATCCTGACTCTTTGACACAGAAAAATGACCTGAGAGGTTCTGAGGTTTTGTTTTCAATTAAGCGACTATTGAGGGAGAAAGAGTCAGTCAGTGCAGCCATTTTTTCCCTTAAACTGATCTGAAAAGAGTCCACACCATCGGCTTCAGCACGCCTCCTCCTCTTGTTCTAACCTTTATTTAATACGAACGCTTTCCCTCTGGTCTTTCTCCTTTCATTGTGTTCTTTCCCTGTCCCCTGAAAATCAGAAAGAACACTTTTAATTGATTGGTGGATGACGATTCTAATTGTGGCTGTCTCCTTGGAAACCACAGGAAACTGGCTATTTTGGACCAATTTGTTCCTGCGAGTTTCCTGACAGCGGCCCAGGGTATATTTCAACTACTGTTTTTCCTAATTCAATTAGAAAATTAGAAAATGTTTAAAGCCAAACAACTCTTCGGCTCTCGGAGGCTGTTTCTGTTTCTTTATAGGCCCCGGTGGTGAGTGTGAGTGGAGCCGGGAGACAGAGCCAATAGATAAGTCATTTGCTTCCCGGGACCTCGCTGTGAGAACAACGTGTTGAAACCTTCTGCGGGCAGTTCAAGGCCACAGATGCGGACCTGCGTTGGCCAGTCAGCTTTCTTTGGAAGGTGTGAATAACGAAAAGAGCCATTTCCTCTCAAGGTGTGGGTATGAAGTCCACAGGTCAAGTTCTTTCAGGCAAGAAATACAGAACTGTTGCCAAGTATGTATTGGAGCCCATTCTTCTACATCTAAACCTGCAGCATGACCTGAATTGCAGGTAGAGACCAAATCTTCTCTCTGCACAAGAAAGAGGGATGAAGTCATCCCACTTCATTCATCTTTCTTCACACATCCCCCTAGCAGAGGGGAAACTGGGTAGAAAAGGAAAGGAATGTATGTAGTTTTATTCTTACTGTGAACATCTATATTGCTTTCCAAAATATTGTATTTTCCGGCGTATAAGACGACCCCCAACTTTTCCAGTTAAAATATAGAGTTTGGGATATACTCGCCCTATAAGATGACACCCGATGTATAAGACGACCCCTGACTCCTGAGAAGATTTTCCTGGGTTAAAAAGTCATCTTATACACCAGAAAATACGGTAAATTGAAAATAGGGTCCTTCCGTCCATGCCTTAAGTTGCAAAAAATATAGACATTGCCTTCCCCACTCCCTAGCACACAAAATGTAGACCCGGATCCTAACCCTGGGCCGTGCAGCTCCAGGGCCGGAGGTGAAAGCACACGGTCAGTCAGGGACTGGTCACCTGGACCGCTCTATGTGGTTGACAATCCAAAGGCCAGGCAGCGACTGTCCTGCCAGCAGAGCTGGGCAAGCTCAGCTCAATCTGTGGTCACAGCTCCCGTGATGCTTGCAGCAGCGGTGACCTCTCACCGGGACACACGCCCCAGCATGGCCGGCTAAACACAATGATCCCGCCTTACCAACCCGCAGAGATTATTTGATCAGAGAAAGAGAAGGAGTGAGGAACAGGGAAGGTGAAACCAAGAACAGCTAATTTTTCCCATCAGCTGTTTTTTGTTACTGTTGGGATATTAAATTTTTATATGTATAGCTTGAATAAAATTAACATTTAATTATCCAAAAAGGGTTTGGAAGATAGGAATTTTAGATGGAGTTTATTTTCTATAAACTTCCTACTTGCTCTTAAATGCCTCTTACAAAGTCTTATAAAAGGAATATGAAGAAAGGGCCTTCATTAAGCACTGAAGAAACTGGAGGGCGAAAAGAAAATAAAAGAGAAGAGAAGAGAAAAGGAGAGGAGAGGAGAGGAGAGGAGAGGAGAGGAGAGGAGAGAAGAGAAGAGAAGAGAAGAGAAGAGAAGAGAAGAGAAGAGAAGAGAAGAGAAGAGAATAATAAAATAAAATAAAATAAAATAAAATAAAATAAAATAAAATAAAAGGAAAGGAAAGGAAAGGAAGCAAGGAGGGCAGAAAGCAAGCATTGCTACTGAATACTCTTGCTGTTCTTGGTCAAAGAGACTGGATTTGAAACTGACCACTTGACTTTCAGTGAGGCGGGAGGATGCTAGGATAGCATGACCTTTCAGTAAAAGGCACGCCTGCCTGCAGAACAAATGGCATGTGGCTGAAAGAAACAGCAGCAGGGGCAAGTGATGATCACAGTGGTCTGACCCACGGAAATATTTGGCGACTGTTCACTGACGATGGTGTTCTGTGTGACAGAAAAGGACTGGCCGCACACCAAGGTTCTGCTTGACATTTGCGACCTCCAAAAGTCTCTGCCTGACAGGCAGTAGCTGAGCCATCCCGGTAAGACCACTTGAGTTACTTCCCAGAACTAAGAGAAAGCTAGTTACATTGGCGGAGGATACTGTGACAACACAATAGCTACTTCCCATGAATCTTTCTCCCAGCCTTCCCCTAAGGCAGTGGTCCTCAACCTTTCTAATGCTGTGACCATTTAATACAGTTCCTCGTGTTGTGGTGAATCGTAATGTAAATATCTGTGTTTTCTGATGGTCTTAGGCAACCCTGCTAGTGGTTCTCAACCTGTGGGTCACTGCTGTAGAGCCTAAGACCATCAGAAAATAGGTCACGACCCACAGGTTGAGAACCGATGCCCTAAGGCCTTGTGGCCATTAACCAGGCTAAGCAGGCATTGAGTAGAGAGGTTACCAAGATGTTGGGAGGTTGGGGGAAGTTTGATTTAAATAAATCAAACCCCTAAGGACCTAGAATGTCATCACGATCCATGGGAAACTATGAGAGCTTTACAGAGGTCAAGCACTCAACAGGTTGTGACTTGACTCTACCTCATAGTAGTCCCAGCTGGTATTTCATCTGCATCATGAATATTTCCTTGGTTCTCAAATACATTTTACACTCTACATCCTCAGCAATTGGCATAATCGCCATCATTCTCTGACCCATGAAGTAAGGTTTATTTTACTCACAGGAAGGTGAGTAAAAGGTTCTGAAACACCCTTTCTGTACTCAAACGCTGGTCCAAAATTATAACACATCCCTGGAGAAATCTCAGAAGTGTGTGCCATCCCTGAAGACCTGAAAGATTTGGAGTGCTGTGTCTTCCCATCGTGCCACTCAGCTCGCCAATCTGGCGAGGACAGAAGATGGACAGTCCTTGTGGAAGACAGTGGTCACCGGTTTAGTTAGGTAATGGCTCTGTTTTCTGCTGATTTGCTAAATATGGTCTGTTTGCTGGAGGAAATTAACATAATCTACAGCAGCCAGGATGCTGCCGTTAACCCAACCACTTATTTATCCTTGTCCCAGAAAGAGACACCAGAGTCCGTTGCTTTTACCTCTCAGAAGAGCTATCCAACTTGACTCTCAGACTTTTAGCATTATCTCTGTGTTCTGTATCTGCTTCACAATTCAGTTTGCAGGACCCTGATCTTCTCACCAGCCCAGAATATATCATGCTGGTTTATCGTGTTGGTGAGACTAGGAAGCTAAAAGTAGCAACTGCAGCAAAGGCCTGGGAAACATTTGCATGATAGTGGTGATGAGATGAATCCCTTACAAATACAGAATGCTTTTGGATTTGGAGGACCCAGTGATCTGGGACATGTTGGCATATACTTTCTTCGGTGAAAGAAAGATTCCTGAATCTTCCATTTCATATTACACTAAGAAAGAAGCACAGGTATCTTGGAAGATTTTTACAGGCAACAGACACCATATTTGGTGGTGCTTTTCCAATCTATTTACCAGGTTATGAAAAGGGTTTCCTTATTTTATATATATATATTTTTTTTATTGATTTTTACAGAGAGGAAGGGAGAGAGATAGAAAGTCAGAAACATCGATGAGAGAGAGACATTGATTAGCCGCCTCCAGCACACCCCACTGTGGAAATGTGCCCGCAAGCAAGGTACATGCCCCCAGCCGGAATCAAACCTGGGACCTTTCAGTCCTCAAGCCAGCGCTCTATCCACTGAGCCAAACCGGTCTCAGCAGGGTTTCCTTCAAGAGCAAAAGAAAACATCCCAGCTGGTCCAGGCCGCATGCAGTACAAGCAATTCTGCCATTTGGATCTCACAACTGGGCAGATTCTATGATGCTTGCAATCTGGGGTAGGGATGGATGTTATCTGGAGCCTGTGACAACTCTGATGAGAAAAATCACAATTCTAGGGATATTACGGATTAAAAAGCCTGTGCATTCTTTTAAGTAACTATTATTTTGGAAAAGGCTCTTGCCTTCTCTATATTCTGGCTGATGCTTATCCCTGTGCCCATTCAGACTGAGGCAGACATCACGGACTGTGTATTATCTAGAAACCCCAAGCCATGAAGTCAGATGCACCCAGCGGCACACCGTTAGCAAATGGAAGAGGTGCGTGGGGGACCGGACCCCGCAGCTCCTGAGGCATCAGAAAGTGGGATGAGCAGATGGCTCACACACGCAGCGGGTCTTCTTTTGGCACGCAACGGCTCCTCTAGCAGCTCACAGGTTTGATCTCATGGGGAGTCCCTTATGGCTGGAGCAATTACAATTATAATTTTTCATATAAACAGGGACAGTTTCGAGCGCAAAGGTAGGCTACGACAACAGATCTAAAATGGGACTGGCCTAGCCGATTCATTACGTATAGTCACCCTACCTCAGTGGTGTTTCAAGTAAGGGCAATCTTGCACCTTCCCACACCATTTGGCAATGTCTGGAGACATTTTTGGTTTGCACAACTTGATGGAGGGTATACTGCGGGCATCCAGTGGGTAAAAATCTGGGATGTTGTTAAACATCCTAAAAAGCACAGACATAGCTCCCGACCACAGGAATTATCCAACCTACACTGTCAACAGTAATGAGATTGAGAAATCTTTCTATAACAAAGAAAAAACACATCAATTTATAGAGAGTTCTACAGGGCAGGAGAGCAGCAGGTGGGAGTGAACCACATTATAACCACATTCAAAGGTGCACTGGGTACGAAAGAATTTAGGAAAGAAAAACACTGCCAGTAAGCGGAAGCTTAAGGGTTACAAACGCATTTTCCACTTGGATTGGAAGGAGAGAGATGCTGAAGTAATGATCTACGAAGATCTATGAACACAGGGCCACAGAAGGAAAACAGTTGCTGACAAGGAGATTTGGGGGAAACATATGCTAATGTACCACTTGTAAATGGACCTCAGAATCCCAGTGCAGAAGAGGCTCTTAATTAACAAGATGACGTACCCTGAGCTTGTCAATTAAGCAAGTTGGGTCAATCGGCCCAAGTTCCCCAATGAGACTCAAAACACGTGGCCACGGTGGCAAGGATCATCTGGATACCTCCTTTGTTGAGTTCGCTGAGTGTCTTATTCATTTTAATTACCTATTAATAGCAATTACCAGCCAGGAGCCTCAGATATGGTACCCTACTCTGAGATCAGTTAAGTTCCTGATGACAAGGTGATTACATTGGATCCCTTCAATCTTAGAAGAGCCAGAATTAACTAGTCCTCATTCTAAATAACACATATGGGACTCAAATTTTCTTGACTTGCTAAATGTGCTTCTGCCAGCATCAGTCAGAAGACTTATAACGTTAATATGATATCATAGACAATAACACTTCCAATCACAAAACAAAATAAAATGAATAAAAATAACAGGTGCATAGGGTTTAATTTCATTTTATGTACCTCATATTCCAAAAGTCACTCGCCCCACAGAGTGTGGCCTGCTGAAAAGTCAGTTGCAATACCAGCTGGGAAATAACACCTTGCAAGTTGAGGGCACTACTCTGGAAGAAATGGTTTGTATTCTAAAGATAAACATATGGTGATGTTTTTTTTTTCATAAAGTCAGAATAAATAGGTCCATACATCATGGAGTTGAAGAAGAAATGGCAATTCAAAATGATCTAATATTATATTCATTTAGCTTTGTATCTCTGTTTTCTATAAGCCACACTCATCTCTTGCTCATATAATATTTTTTTCTTATTGTAATTATCATGTATAATAAAGTACCCTATATCTTTCTATATGTGACTTTCTATGAGGCACTATATATTTTCTCTCTTTGTCTTCCAAGTACTTAGTAGAGAGTAGAGGCACCCAGTAAATATGTTAATAAATGCATGAACAAATTAACAGCTTAGTCAATAAATGATAAAGTCAACTTGGATATTCTAATGTTTTTTGCAAATGAACACATAAGATATTTACCTTCATTTGTAAATGTTCCTACCCAAACCAGGCATGACTTAATGCTAAAAGGATTATTAAGTAAAGGATGTAGTCACTTACTTTCATTGATTTCACTGTCCACTTTCAGGGAAACTAATGAAAAATAGAAATGCACTAGTAAAGCTTTTATCACATCACCTTTTCATTGTGATTTCCTATTGGGTACAAATCTAAATGATTTAGTACAATCAGAATGCCCATGATTACACAACTACTTGATGCTCCTATAATCCTATCTAATAAAAGAGTAATATGCAAATTAACCATGGTCACATGGCCAGTTCAGACTCAAAGGGGAAAAGGAGGTTTTATATTTTGTTGGCAGGAGCTAGAAAGTCAGATTGCAAAGGACATGGCTGCTGGCAGGGATGGAGGACAGTGGTCATTTTTACAATTTACTGCCCCCGTGTTCAGAGAGAAAGATGACTCATTTGCAGAGCCTGCCTGACAGTCAAGGACTAGCAACATAAAAAAGCTCTATCTTACTGAACTAATGAATAGAATCTGGAGTTTAGAACACAAAGACTCCCACGTGACCAGATACTTGACCTTGGACAAGTTATTTAACCTCCCATATCCTCATATTTACATGTGGACAATGATAACATTTAACTCACATGATGATTATGACTTAGGAGAAAGCACTTTAAAGTCCATGAAACATCAAATTAAAATATTGCCATAAGCAGTATAAAGTGTGGGGGTTAAGGGTATTGGCCCTGGAGTCAGACTAGCTAGAATTATAATTCTGTGTCTATCATTCATTAGCCTCTTACCCTTAATTCTAATACTCTGCAACTTATTTTCTTCGCCTGTGAATGACGGGTATGAAGATTATCAGTGAGACCCTGTGCTAGAATTTGGGGACAAAGAATGCTAAGAGCTGATATAATAATTGACATGTCTTTATTGTAAACTAGGGACATTAGGCAGACTTCGGCAAGTCACAGACTTTCTGTTTCCTGAGGTGTTTAATAAGAACACTTAACTTGGCTGCTAGAAAAGTACAGTGAGAAATAATTAAGACATGGGAGTTACAGTCCCTTAGACAGGAGTGCCAGGCCCACAAGTTCTGAAAATTCTCGGTGATAATGGTAGAGCTTTAGACCGGTGGTTCTCAACCTGTGGGTCGAGACCCCTTTGAAGGTCGAATGACCCTTTGACAGGGGTCACCTAAGACCATTGGAAAATGCAGATATTTACATCACAATGCATAACAGTAGCAAAATTTCATGGTTGGGGGTCACCACCCCATGAGGAACTGTTTGCAAGGGTCGCTGCCTTAGGAAGGTTGAGAACCACTGGTCTAGACAGACCCTCACCTTTTTAGTAAAGGCAGTAAATTAAAATGGGAGAAGCTAGGTTTTCCAGTCTGGTGGAACTGGATGCAAAGTCTAAATCTGCCATTGACCTAACTTTGTGTGACTTCTGAAAGTTGCTAAAACCTCCCAGATCTTTAACTCATTGAAAAAATGAGTTCTGGTGACTGTTTATTCAGACTCTCTACCCCTCCCCACCTTTCCTAATGGTCCTGGCTTCGTCAGCGGTTCCTGCGCCTGACAACACGGCCAGCTTTCCGCTGGGAGTTCGCACTGCTTGATGAAGTAGGTGCCCCAAAGGTCTGCTAAGTATCAGCCTCTCAGCCAAATGATATAGCTCTTGTGACAAGGACCCTTCTGATCCATCTTTCTGTGCATCATAAGAGAGCAGACAGATGCTAATGTTGATGTGAACTGAAGCCCAATTAAAATATTAATGACTGAACTTCATTAGAACTCTGCAACCTGAGCCGCTTTCCCGTGAACTGGTCTCAAAGTCATTTTCTGAAAAGTTATGACTTAACCAGATAGATGTTCCAGCTCCTTCAGTCTTTGTCATCTCCAGTCCCACTCCAAACCTACTTCTCCATTCCCACTCAAAACTACTTCTCCCATCCCACTCACACCTCAACCTCCCTAACAAGTCTGACAGTCAGGAAACTCATCATATGGGTCTAAGAGTGCCCACGGCAGCCCATAATATGCCTTAGCATGTTTTCTTCTATTGCTGACCCATCCTGGGAGGAGAACTGGACCGGTTATCAATATCCCTCCAAAACTACTAGCCATCCAAGTACAAAATCATCTTGCTTCAGAGTTCTGGTTTTGTTATTTTCTGCCTGTGACTCAGGGTTCAGGATCAAGTGTAGCCATCCCTATTCAGAAAGGCTGGAGAGGTAGAATGGTATCAATGATTATTTACCTTAAAACTCATAGGGTTTTAATTCCGATAAAAGGAACATTTTATAAACAATAAAGAAACAACTGAAGTCCAATCAGGTAGATCTGAGGGCCATGCTCCCTGTGCGGTGTGAAAAGGCGGCAATAAATCCAGTCACATCTAATCGTCATTATCTCTTTAGGAGACATTTCATGTCCAATCTCCTTCGCACAGGCTCTTGACTCCTCGCTCCTCGCCGTCGACAGTTTGCTTTTCTCGATAATTACACTAAATTAAATAAATTAGAGTCTCACTAAAACTAATTCTGCATAATATTCTAGTCCATTTGTGCACAGTCCCCCAAAACCTCGAAGCTATTTCTCCAGGCAGCAGAGGAGCTAATTATTTACCCTGCCAGCAGCCTCCGGGGCACTTCTGATCCTATGTTTGGAACACAGACTGATTTCATTCGATTAGGAGGGAAAAAAATGCCCACAGCTTTCCGGAGATAACGTGAAAATTCCACCCATCCGAGGGGGACTGACCCCTCTGGATCCTGAAATAGCGCACGGCGATGCAGAGGCACGTGGTCATTACGGCCCAGATTTTCTCATTTAGGAAATCAATTCCTAAACATGGGGGATATGTAAATTCAATTATTCCTGAGCTGGAGAATAATAATCAGGCCCTGAAATCGGCATTAGCATATCCACGTGGAGCAGGCTTCGCCTCCCCGCAGGGTTCTCGGCCACCTGTTGAATTAATTTAGTCTCCTCCCCTGACATCCATCAACTTTCGCAGATGACAGGGGCAGACAAACTTCATCTGTCGTCGGAGGAAACGGCCAAGTTACAAGAGAGTCGCATCTCAGCAGAATACCACAGAGGAGAGGCAGAAACTGGAGCAAGTGCCAGGCCGATCAGTCACCGGATATCCCCGAACCGTGCGCCCTGGCAAACAAGGGCCACGGGAACCTAATTAAGAAGTTTCTCTTCTGGCCCTCGGGGGATCGGCTCGATGACACAGGAACAGTGCTTAACTGGCATGGTGCTTGCTAAGCAAGCAACGGGGGAATTAAATTCCTCCTTATTGTTTTTTAAAAATATCTCTGAACCACCGGGGAAATTCTGTTGTCATCGTTCTAGAGAAGCAGAAGTAAATTTCATTTTCAATCTGATTTTAATGCACACGCCGAGCACAGAAGAAAAACATCTTGCATTGTATTCATCACTTTCTCGCGGACTCAAAATCTCTCTCTTTGGACACTTGTTATATAGGAAGATATATATATATATATATCATCTAACATTTCTGCCCCCTAAGAATTAGTACACGATATACTTCCCAGCATGTCTTGATTAATTTGGGAGGCAACACTCAGTTACCTAACATTTACTTGCAAATGGGGTATCACCTTTGTTCCCCAAAGAAACCAGTTTCCCCCTCATCACCTTCTTCCCTAGTTTCCCTGATGCAAGACACCTGCCTTTGACTAATGATGAACCCCGGTAGAAGCAAAAAAAAAAAACAAAAAACACCAAAACTTGTTCCCACTTCCCTTCTACATTCTTTGGCTGATCTAATAATTAAATTGACATAAGACAGACTACTGGGAAAATAATAAATTTTGTGTGTATGGAAAACCCCCATAAAAATATGAAATTCCCTGACAGTCAGGTAATTTAGTATTGGAATGCGCAGTGGGCTTTGGGAGGGAGGTTGGACAAGGTGAGTAGGCCATCTGGGTTTGCTAATTGGTGTTTCTCAAGAAACATCATGCCCTCCCTGTGATTTTCCTATTGTTCTTATTGTAAGTTTCCTGTAATGGCTGTCAGTGTCCAGTCAGCCTCCTCACCCCGTTTCCAGTGGGCTGCCCACACCAGGCCCCACTTGCCCCTTGTCCAACTGGTCCCTCAGACTGACCTTTACCTGAGTCATAAATATCCCGATGCCCCCGACTCAGCTCCACTGATGCCCTTTTGGTCTCAGCCCTGCTGCTAGTAGATGTAACCATCCTATATAATAAAAGCCTATTATGCTAAGTGTCTGGCCATCCGTTCAACCAATCAAAGAATAATATGCTAATGATATGCTAAGGCAGCTCAACTGTTCGCTATGACAGGCACTGACCACTAGGGGGCACACTGTTGACCAGTCACTATGACGTGCACTGACCACCAGGGGCAGATGCTCCAACCAGCAGGTTAGCTTGCTGCTGGGGTCCAACTGATTGGGACTGAGAGAGACGGACGTAACATGTCCTGGAGCTCTCCTGTGGTCCCTCCCGGGCACCAATCGTGCACCTGTGATGTCCCTCAGCCTGGCCTGTGCCTTCTGACAATCCAAGGTCCCTGGGGGGATGTCGCAGACCCGGTTTTGGCCCAATCCCACAGGCCAGGCTGAGGGACCCCCCTGGTGCAGGAATTTGTGCACCAGGCCTCCAGTCAATTTATAATTCCTTATCCCTTTCTGCCTTGTTTGTCCCTCCTTCAGTGACCCTAACATTTGCTAGATAGGGTACTATAGCCTGACTTATCAATTGCTAAATAAAGCCAGTAAGCTCTTTAAGTTAACTCAGTTAAATTTTGCTGCTTAACAGCGTTCTGGACAAGAGTGTTTAAATATAGTGCTATTTAAAAACTCACATTAATTTTGAAAATAGTTGCATTTATCCACCTATTAGCGAGGCAACTATTAGCCTAAACGTTATTACTTACGGAAGTTCATGTGACAAGTTTAAAGATGTGCGATTTAAACCTCTAATTGTCTAACTCCAAACCAATGTTCTCTCTTCGCGGATAGTAAACCCAGTTTCCAGGGCTGTCTGGCTGGGGGCATTTGCAAGGAAAATTAGGAAGTGCTCGATGCCCACTGTAGTGTTATAGCTGAACATAAACAAAGCGGGAAAACTCAATAAAACTCAAGCTGCAGCGAGCTATTTGCCTCTAATTTTAGAATGCCTCCAATAAAACAACAGCGACAGCCAAAGTGACTGCTGTCATCACCTTCCCGTTGGAGTGAAGGCTCCCACATTTGTAAAACAAGGAAATGTGATGATTATTCAAGAACCGTACTTTTGTGCGCACAGCGGCCTGCCTGCCTATGATAAAAATGAGCTGACAGCCTTTGGCTGTTTTCACATAAAATTTGGGTCCAGAATGTCCCGAGTTAAAACGGGCCTCCCTACTCTGGGCCCATGTGCATATTTTTTTTTCCCAGCGTAGAAATAAGGATTCTTTAAGACTCAGCAACTTCTACCAATCTCGGGGAGCTCTCTTCAACTTCCGCAGCTTCGTTTTCATGGTATCACATACGTAGAGAAAAGCGCACAAATCCTAAGGGTAAATTTTCACTTCTACAAATTATAAACACCAGTCAGATTAAGAATAAAAAATATTAGGCCTAGACTGGTTTGGCTCAGTGGATAGAGCGTTGGCTTGCGGACTGAAAGGTCCCAGGTTTGATTCCAGTTGGGGCATGTACCTTGCTTGCAGGCACATCTCCACAGTGGGGCGTGCAGGAGGCGGCTGATCGATGTCTCTCTCTCATCGATGTTTCTGACTTTCTATCTCTCTCCCTTCCTCTCTGTAAAAAAAATCAAAAAAATATATTTTTAAAAAAATACTAGGAGCAACCCAAAGCTCTCCTTTAGTCTCACTCCCAACACGACCCCTCATCCTCATTAAAACAAACACTAGCCTGATGTCTGGCTCCATAAATTAGCTCTGGCTGTTCTTAAAAAAAAAAAATTAACCTAAAAAATTTGGAAGGACCTACTTGGTTTTATTAAATGATTCATGAATTGGGCAGCATCGAATCGAGCAACTAGCGGGACACTCCAAGGTGGAGGAAATGGAAGATTTTCATAGAAAGAAGGGCAGGACAAGGGAGTTATTATCAAAAGAAAAGAAAAAAAAATATTGTTAGACCAGGGCATTTTTTTTTTCCTGGGGAGGGGGGACCTGCAAGGGCTTTTATCACGCAGATTGCCTTTGCTTCTGGGGTCAGAGGGTAGAGAGGGCCCATGTGACAGATTATCTCAATTATCTCATTGATGTTACCCAGAAAATTCCAGACTAGTTGATGAATATGATCTTTTCTGTTGAGATAGATACAGTAATTAGGTAAGATATTAAAGCTGGCTTTATTATCATGAGTTAGCACAAGTGATGCCATTTTTGGCCCATGCTATGCTCTTTAACACTGTGCATAAACTTCTTTTAAGATAATCCAATGCCAAAGTAGTATATTTTGTGTTACATATTCTGCTCTTATTCAGTCTCTGTAGAATGTATATTCCTCGTTATATATATATTGATTTCGGAGAGGAAAGGAGAGAGAGAGAGAGAGAGAGAAACACATCAGTAATGAGAGAGAATCATTGACCAGCTACCTCCTGCACACCCCACTCCGGGGATCGGGGATCGAGCCTGCAACCTAGGCATATGCTCTGACCAGAAATTAAGCATGACTTCCTGCTCATAGGTAGATGCTCAACCACTGATCCACGTCAGCCAGGAGGTATATTCCTCTGTGTGTGTGTGTGTGTGTGTGTGTGTGTGTGTGTGTGTGTGTTTGCAATCCTGCAGAAAGTTTAAAAGCATTCTTATCTCAAAGGCTATACAAAAATATGCCTATAGGAGGTAGTTGGCTAACTTCTGGGCCTAGAAACAAAGATACAGTAGTAGCAATGAGCATACCTAGCTCTCAAATTTTGGTTCCTACAACCCATGTAAAGGGATCCAGTGCTCTTTAGAGAAGCCAGTGGCTCCAGGGCTGGGATCAGGAAAGTAGTAGTGATCCTGGGACATCTCATACCACAGAGCAAGAAAAAAATAGACAGGAGACCAGAGACTATGCTTCTACCGGCAAATTTAGCACAATGTGAGCACAGTGGTGAATTGTAACACATTTTGGGGTGGGAGGGAATCTAAACAAAGTCTAGATTTTGATACCAAAGAAAAAATAATAGATTTACAAAATCACAATGTTGCTGCTAGAATGTGATTATTTTTTTTAAATATATTTTATTGATTTTTTACAGAGAGAAAGGGAGAGGGATAGAAAGTCAGAAACATCGATGAGAGAGAGACATCGATCTGCCGCTTCCTGCACACCCCACACTGGAGATGTGCCCGCAAGCAAGGTACATGCCCCCGACCGGAATCGAACCTGGGACCTTTCGGTCTGCAGGCCGACGCTCTATCCACTGAGCCAAGTCTCGGCTAGAATGTGATTATTAATTCAGGCAGTAATCAATGGAAAATAAAGCAAGTGGTGAAGCTTGGTGAGTAATAGGTTAATCACACAGTCTCAAAGTAATCACGTAGGTAAGTTATAAATTACGTAAGAATTACCATGGAAAGAGCTGGGGATAACAATCTTAACTCAGTGGCCATGTGAGCATCACTAGTAATGCAACAAACTGAAATTGTATTGCCTGCTGATGGGATGAAATGAGAAGCACACAATATCATATATGCAATATTCTTTCAGCAAACTTTTAATCTGAATCTAATCAGGAAGGAACAAAGAGACAAGTCCAGACTATGTGACATTCTATAAGATAAATGAACCAAACGTTTCAAACAAGTTAATGTCACAACAACATGAAATATTAAGATAATTATACTAGATTAAAGGAGACTAGATTAAGAAACATGCCAATCAAATGCCATGGTGACTCTTGCCTGAATCAGATATGGACAGGAATAATAATGTTGATAAACTGACAACAATAAAACAAAGCAATAGTGCAGCTGGCATGGCTCAGTGATTGAGCATCTACCTATGAACCAGAATGTCATGGTTCCATTCCTGGTCAGGGCACATGCCCAGGTTATGAGCTTGCTCCCCAGTATGGGGCATGCAGGAGGCAGTCAATCAATGATTCTCTCTCTTAACTGATGTTTCTATCTCTCTCTCCCTCTCCCTTCCTCTCTGAAATCAATAAAAAAATTTATTTAAAAAAAACAGCAATGAAATAAAATTTTAAAAGAACATATTTCAGAAAATCTAAATAAATGCTATCTACTTATAATATTATAATATTGGTAATTTTATTTTAAATTTCTTGGGTATGCGAATGGTATTATGCTGTCTAGGAGAATGACCTAGTGTTTAGGAGATACATGGTGAAGTCTTTAGAAGGGACATGTCCTAATGTGTTCACCTCACATTCTATTAATGGTGCAATATCTATATATATAAAAGCCCAGTTACCTGAACAAGAAACTACCAGAACAACTGGAACAACTGGTCACTAGAATGCACACTGTGGTGGCCAACCAGCCTAATTGGGGGGGCCCAGTCAGGCCCCTCAACCTCCCGCATCCTCTCCCCCTCTCCCCAGGGCTGGCCCCACATCCTATCTGCACCCACACCCACCCCTATCGGGGATGAGCCAGCAGGCCAATGTCTCACATCCCCTCCCACCACTGGCCAGACCCAATAAGCCCCCATTGGGGCAGGCTGGCCGGATCCCACCCATGCATGAATTCGTGCACCAGGCCTCTAGTCTATAAATATCAGTATATACTTAGAAAGATAAAAAGCAAAAGTAATTATTTACCATTAATGACTCTAGAGAAAGGAAAACCAGGGACTCTTCATGCTTACTTTTCAACTTACTGTAGGTTTGAAAATTTCTTTTTTTTTTAATATATTTTATTGATTTTTTTTTTTTATATAGAGGAAGGGAGAGGGATAGTTAAAACATCGATGAGAGAGACTTCGATCAGCTGCCTCCTGCACACCCCCCCACTGGGGATGTGCCCACAACCAAGATATGTGCCCTCTACTAGAATTGAACCCGGGACCCTTCAGTTCACAGGCTGATGTTCTATCCACTGAGCCAAACCAGTTTCGCCTGAAAATTTCTTAATAAAAATCTTTGCAGCCAAAAACAAAAAGAGTGTAGCTTTTACTCATATAACAAAATAATGTAAATTATATCTTTAAGGGTATTTATGGCACTGTTTTTAGTAGCAAATAAACAAGAATAAAACTTTAAAAAACCTAATATTAAGCAATTAAGTAGACCCATGTATACATACAACCACAAGCACAAAGACAGGATATATATTTAAGAGCAAAAGAAGAAAAGTGCAGAAGATATGAAAGACTGCTCATTCCTGTTACAATAGACAATTTCTGGAGGATACACAAAAACCCATTAACAGCAATTTCCCCGGGAGAAGGAGAAGGTGGTCAGGGAAGGAATTTTAATTTGCACATTGCTCATTTAATCACTAATACAATTTGTTTACCGTAAGCATGTTATCATTTATATAATAAAAATAAGTATCCCCCTGGCCCCTCCAAAGAGCACGATCTCATTACACCATATAAAATTCTTAAACTAGGAAACCAAAACGAATAGTTTTGCCCGGTTGCTGAATCAGGCGGTCTTTGGGTTTGGCCAAGCTGTGTAGGGTCAGGGCCACAGCTACAGCTGCACTTGCCATGTGCTGACATATGTGGACACACCTGATTTAGAGCTCAACCCTACTGTCTGGCTAGATGAAATGCCTTAAACACATCCCATGTCTAGATTCTGGATGAGCCTAAAAATCTGAAGGGAAGTTACCAGTTTCTGCCTCATGAATGTATTTACTTATTTATTTATTTATTTATTTATTTATTTATTTCATCCTCACCCAAGGATATTTTTATGAATTTTAGAGAAAGAAACATCAATGTGAGAAAGAAACATTGAACGGTCACCTCCCATATGCACTCCAGCTGGGGATCGAACCCTCAACTCAGGTATGTGCTCCAAGCAGGAACTGAACCCGCAACCTTTGTGGTGTACAGGAAGATGCTCCAACCAACTGAGCTATCTGGCCAAGGCCTGGCTAATTATCGGAAGTCCTTTGTAAAGTGTCAATCAGAACGCACATGTGCACCATTCTCACTTTCTTGGAGTCTTAGCATGACTCTGTAGTGAGAGCTCTTCTTACGTTTTCAAATGGGGAACATGAGTCCAGAGAGATAGGGGATTTGTCCAAGACTGTGTTCACGATGGTATACTTCCTCCACAACGTTCTTGGCTCTCGCTGGTAGCTGGTAGGTGCCAGCAAATAAAGAGTATCGGGGACATTTTCATCCTGGAGACCCGAGCCCATGACATTGGGAGAAGTCTGCCCCCCTTGTGAAATGAAAGGGGATTATGTCCCTATTCAAGGTAGCTCGTTTGCTTGTTTAGAATAGATACTCACAATCATATCTTTAGTTGAAGCAACCAACTTACTACATTTTTTCGCGAGCCTACCGAGAAATAAATTCTTTATAGCCACACTTTAAAGAATGTATCGCTATGTAATTTACATGAGAAGTTAAACAACACCAGAATTTGATGATAACATCAAACATTACGGATCAGATGACACCTTTTGTTCTTTTGTGGATCAAGTCCCGTGGGCCAGAAAGGTTTAAGCAAACACAGAGTAAGGTGATGACGGTAAGTCACACCAAGAGCATGATTCCAGAGCTTTCGTTAAGCCCAAGGCACCGCTGCATCCCTGATAACAGCTGTTAGGACTGTAATCAATACATTACCCTTGACATTCACAAACCCCCTTTAGAAGCAAAACACTATTATAAAACCTTTTAATGTCATTTGATGTAGTTGGTTTCCCTTTAAATGTCTCTTCATCCCTCCTGAGAAGGAAATCTGTTTCAGAAAGGATCCCTTCTTGATTATCTGAACAGCAGTTGGGGTAAGAAACTTAAAAAAAAAAAAATGAGGGCTTTTAACCTGCCTGTAGTAATCTATTGTCACGGTGACTGCCAACCTTTAAACTCTTCTCTTAGTGATTCATCAAAAGCAATGACAGCGTCTTTCTCTAATGGAAGTCCCTGCCTGAGAAGCCAATGGGACCGAAGAAAGGTATGGGGGAGGCTTTTTTGGAGAATGGCTTTGAGAGAGCCATCAGCCTGCCAGGTCCTGGCACACAGGAGATGCCCAGTAACTGAGTGCACAGAGGCTCATACAGTGATACCTCGAGATACGAGTTTAATTTGTTCTGTAACCTTGAGGCGTGGGAAACTATGAGACGCTCGAGTCGCCGTAAACTGGTGGGTCGTGTGCAGCTGGCCGATCGGCGCGATGACTCCTATCTCAAATGTTGCTCGTATTTCAAAGCAAAGATCACTCGCTTGACGGCTCGTATCTCAAAAATCTCGTAAGTTAGGGCACTCATATCTTGAGATACCACGGTACTTCCTTCTTAAGGGGTGTGCAAATGTGCAGATCCCTCTGGACATGCGTGAGAGGCAGAGGGACTGGACAGAAGCCATACATGAGTAGGACAAAGGCTGGGCATGTCAGTTACGTGGCCTGCGACGGAGATGAACATAGGCACAGATGGGATCACAGGTGCCAACAGAAGGTAAGACAGGCCCCAGGTCAGTGCGTAGATGATGTGTTCTGTGATAGTCCTAAAACCTCTCTGCCGCGGAAGACCCCGCAAAAGAGATAGTACCTGTCCAGTCTCTGTACTTGAACTGCTTTACCAAAATGGAATAAATTTAGAATGAGATCCACAGCTCTTTTAAACATACGGTCCAGCGTAGGCCCTTCAGAATAGTAATCCTGGGAGTCACAAGAAGACTAAGAATCAGGAAGTCTATGCCAGAAAATTGAGACAGCCGAAACCGGTTTGGCTCAGTGGATAGAGCGTAGGTCTGCGGATTGAAAGGTCCCAGGTTCGATTCCAGTCAAGGGCATGTACCTTGGTTGTGGGCACATCCCCAGCGGGGGACATGCAAGAGGCAGCTGATCAATGTCTCTCTCTTACAGATGTTTCTAACTCTCTATCCCTCTTCCTTCCTCTCTGCAAAAAAATCAATAAAATATATTAAAAAGGAAGGAAGGAAGGAAGGAAGGAAGGAAGGGAGGGAGGGAGGGAGGGAGGGAGGGAGGGAGGGAGGGAGGAAGGGAGGAAGGAAGGAAGGAAGGAAGAAAATTGAGACAGAAGCCAGATCTAAGCCAACCATCAGGATGGGACTTGATCACATGAAGTTTCCCCCAGAAGACTAGACTCTACTAGGATCTTAGTTCAAGTCTTTAGCGAATAATAAAGGCTATATCCTTAGGGCTCAGTTGTTCTAATTGTATATATTACAGCAAGAACTTCTCTTTGGAAAGCAAGTCCATGTTGATGTATAGAGAATGAGCATGAGAAGTGAATCAGCCACCACTAGAATGAACAGATCTCTACTCAGTAACAACGGTTACCCTTCCTTTGGAAGCATCTACCTAGGAATACATAATTCATTCTGCCCAGCTTAGGACTCTGTGTGTGTGCATCTGTCCTTCTCAGGTTAACAATAATGAGAAGACTAAAGCTCAATTGTAACTAGCCTGGCACTCGGCATAACCCACACAATTACTCAGCTGATCCCCTGGACCAATATACATACCGGAACATCATAACCTATAAGGATCGTACCGTTATAAGTTCTTAATCTGTCACCTTGTCCATTAATTTAGTGGCCACTTGCCTACCTCTGTTTGCTTAGATTTAAGCAGAGTGTTAAAAGTCATCGATTCTATCCTCGTGTTAAATGTGAGGAAATTAAAGCTGACTCAGGGACGAAATGATTTGTCCAAATCTCTATGGTCGATGAGACTGGAAGAGGATAAAGCATTTCTGATTTCATAATTCTCTACCCGCCCTACAGCGAGAGAGAGACGGGAATAAGGAAGTTCAATAACGAATGTGAACTTGAGAGTTGCCATTGTAGGCAGCTAGGAATCTAGCCTATTGGGACCCTCTTAGGAACCATGAACTACATGACACAGAATTATTCTCTCTAAAAACAGGAGTCTGAAGCTTTTATCCACTGAGTCTTCCCAACTCCTACAGCGGGTAGGGGTTGCCCCTGGAGTCATTAGCAGCCCACATCGCCATGCTGTCCTGGCCTGAACTGGATCAGCCCTGGCACATTTTTAAACCTCTAAGGCAGAGAGGCAGGCCGTTGGCAGTGCCAACCAAGAGCAGCAGCTAAAACCCAAAGAGGGCCCAAGGACATGATGGAGCACAAAAATATAGCTACTAATTCCTTCATAAAACAGAACCAACTGCTAAGGATCCTTAGATATTTAGGAAAAATTTACAGCAGCAAAAAAAAAAAAAGCCCAAATGGATAAAAGAATATTTGACCCGGAGGAATTGGAGGTGATCAAGAAAGAGAACTTTGAAGTTATTCTAGTGAGTATCTGCAGACAGCACAAAAGCTGTTTATTTCCAAAAACAAAATAGGCATCTGGGAAGAGGCAGCAAAAATAAAAAAAGCAAGTTTCAGCACAGTAACCATGTTATTGAAAAGAAAGTTCAGTAATTGGACTAAATAATAGAATACATGGGGCTAAATACCAAGACCAAACTAGAAGCAAGTTTCCTTGAATTGAAAAAAAAAAATGTCATTGCAAATTGATTGAAATAACTACCAAAATCATTAGGGGTGGGGAGGGGGAAAATCTGCATATTGAATAACTCGAGGAATTTCAGAGATCCTAGAACCAAGAGAAATTATAGAAGCTTTTAGAGTCAGTGGGAAAAAAAAAGATCATCAAACTAACATCTTATTTCTCACCAGCAACCATGATGCAACTATGTTTTTGTTTCAAATTTCTGATTTCTAAACCCTAAAATGTATTAGAAAAAAAATGCTTTTCAGACATGCCAGAGAGCATAAAACATAAAAATTAGATAATTCACATTTAAAAAGAAACTCCTTGCCTGGCCTGTGTGGCTTAGTGGTTGAGCATGTATCTATTTACCAGGAGGTCAAGGTTCTCTTTCCAGTGAGGGCATATGCCAGAGGTTGTGTGCTTGATCCCTTGTGGGAGCATGCAGGAGGCAGTCGATCAATGATTCTCTCTCATCATTCATGTTTCTATCTCTTTCTCTCTCCCTCTCCCTTCCTCTCTGTTAAAAAATAAATAAAAGAAACCCCTTAAAGAGGTACTCCAGAAAAACGATATAAAAGAGGCTAATGTGATGTATACAACACAGCAGTACTGAGTAGTATCTAGAAAACATGAAGAAAATAAAAATAAATAAATAAATAAAATCTATTGGGTCTTGACACTTGGGTGTTTTGGGGGTAGAGGCAGCAGGATTTAATGATATAGAAACAAAAATCCTCCTTTATGGGACTTTACCTGTTTCAAAATAAGTACTATTCATATAATCATGATTCCAAAACAAAAACTATTTGGGGGAATTTAGATTTTAAAAATAACTTATAGACAAAATGCAGAAAGTAATGCTTTTGGTTTTTGAAAACAATATAAGTGCTATAAACCCCCACAGTACAAACGTTTAATTGAAAACAAAATAAAACACAATAACAAAAGTTAGTAGGTGGCCCTAATTGGTTTGGCTCAGAGGATAGAGCATCAGCCTGTGGACTGAAAGGTCCCAGGTTTGATTCCGGTCAAGGGCATGGACCTTGGTTTCGGGCACATCCCCAATGGGAGGTGTGCAGGAGGCAGCTGATCCATGTTTCTCTCCCATCGATGTTTCTAACTCTCTATCCCTCTCCCTTCCTCTTTGTAAAAAACAGTAAAATATATATATATTTAAAGTTAGTAGGTGAAGGGAAGAGAAGAAATAGAAACAATTATAAATATACTAATTTATAATTAGTATTCTCTAAAATTGATAAATCAACAAATATGAATATGAATATCATTTATAGTTATAAAGGTACTTACTAGAAGACCCAAAATAATAATATAATTGACAAAATTGAAGCTTGAAGACAAGAAGATGAGGTACAGAATAAAAAAATATGTTCCTAAAATTTTGATTTTTTTATTGCACAGAGTCTAAAGTTGATATCTCAATAAATAGAAGCAGAAATTAAAAAAAAAAAGAAACATTTAAGCCTTAACCAGTTTGGCTCAATGGATAGAATGTTAGCCTGTGGACTGAAGGGTCCCAGGTTGGATTCCAGTCAAGGGCATATACAGTACCTTGGTTGCAGGCACATCCCCAGTAGGAGGTGTGCAGGAGGCAACTGATCCATGTTTCTCTATCATCGATGTTTTTAACTCTCTATCCCTCTCCCTACCTTTCTATAAAAAAATCAATAAAATATATTTTAAAAATAAATAAATAAAATAAAACATTTAAAATTCCATGGTAACTGCCTAAGAAATGATTAAAAAATACTTATCTCTAGAGCGTGGCCTTGGGATTGAGAAGAGGGAGATACTGTAGATATTTTTATATTGCATTTTAGACAGTCTTCAAAAACTAGCTATTTTTCCAACTTTAGATATTGCTTTTAAAACGAATACTGGGCTAGAGACTCAAAGCCCAATAGTTTGCCATCTGCAAATGAATTTTCTGGCCTCCGCCATGTAATTGCTGTGATTAATTAAACCTAACTAGTGCCCAGGATAGCGAGAATAAATAACCTTGTCCTTTCCAACCCCCAAGCTGTGGCTCCATTTTTACACAGCCCTGCTAATTCCACTTGTAATCCCCATGAAGTGCCGGGAGTTCTGTTATTTCTTATCTTTAAGCCTCTTTTTATCTCAGCTGAACTCAAAGGGATCAGTTTTTTAAAAGCTGATGGGTAGGGGGAAAGAAAACAATAAGTGACGAGGATGCTGGGAGATGAAAAGCAATGACAATGATTAGACTAGAATAATTAGATATGTATTCCTCCCTGCATAACTC
This sequence comes from Lasiurus borealis, assembly GCA_004026805.1. Lineage (NCBI taxonomy): Eukaryota > Metazoa > Chordata > Mammalia > Chiroptera > Vespertilionidae > Lasiurus > Lasiurus borealis. Next base: position 17,823 of record PVJN01005012.1, on the reverse strand, counting down.
AAAGGGATCGGCATTTCTCTTGTGATAATAGGAACTTCATATATTTCTAAATTACTTTAAGAAAGCTTTTGTTTTCACTGAAAGTGTGTCAGATCCTAAAATACTCCATAATGTATCAAATAAAAAAAATACTTTCATTCCGTTTCTTAGTTTCAGGGAGGAGGGCTTCTTTTTAACTTTCTACATCCCGGGAGAAAGGGAGGACACAGAATTGAGAGAAGGTTGAATTGGTGAGTCTCTGGTTAAAGTAGAGCCCAGTTGGTTCTACCCGTTGGTTTTGTGTGTTCAGATATTTCTGAAATCTAGTTCCCCACTGGCACTCAGGTAGAAGAGACTTTGATGAATGAAATGATCAAATCTCAGTTTCTTCCATTGATAAAAATCATATGGCTCCTGAATTATCAGGGTTCCTTGAGGCTACCAGAATTCAGAAATAAATATATCTTTTTGGGTAGAGAAGGAAGAAATGAATTAAGGAGGGAGGGAATAAGGAAAGCAATAAAGGAGGGAGGGAGGGAGGAAAAAAGGGAGGGAAATGATAAAAATGTTCTTCAGGTGGATAGTGATGATGGCTGTATAACAATATGAATGAGCTTTAAATATCTTAAAATTGTATGTCAATTATACCTCAATAAAGCTAAGAAAAAAAAAACACAAAACAATGGGAATGTACAAATGCCACTGAACTATAAACTATGGTGGGAGCAAATATAGCAAAATATTAATTGTTGAATCTAGAAGATATATATTTTGTCATTTTTCTCCTTATTTGAAAATATGCAATATAAAAGTTTGGGTTGTGGCAAAATAAGAATAAATTTCAGAGGGGCCAAGGTCTAAGAAAGAAATGTCCAAAGAGGACCAAAAATCTAGAGAGATGGACTGTATAGAGTGCTAAATGCCACAACCTATGCCCAGAAATAATCCAAATTTAATTTTCATTCTTCTATTAAATTTTTGTTGGATATTACCATGTACCAAGCACCAAACCAGATGCTTCACATATATTATTTAATGCAATTTTCACAATGTCTCTAAAACTAGAACCATTCTCCATATTTTGCTGATAGAAAAAACTAAGGCTGGTAGAATTGAATAACTTGGTCAAAGTTATATAGCTATTAAGTAGCCAAGCTAAGATGCAAACAAAAATCTATCCAGTTCCAAATCCTGGGCTAATTGCCACTTGTTAATTTACCATCGGTAATCCTTCTCTTTGACATTCAGTAGTGAAAGGAGAAATTAAGTCTTAATTACACAAGAGATAGAGTCAGACAATGATAACGAGAGGGAGGGAGAGAGGGAGGATGAGACTTGATTCTGGCTACCAGGACTCCAGCAAATGCTTTAGATTTTGGTCTTCAGGATTATAGGGGAAAAGTTACAGGGTCTCAAGTCATAATGAGCATAGCACAGGGACTCAGACAGTGCAGGGAAGGCCTGGGAGGGTGCAAGAGTAGGAAGGAGGAGATCAACGGGGAAAAGGGAGGACATCTGTAATACTTTTGTAAATAAATATTTTTTAAAAAAGATCATATTGAAGCCCTAGTATCCCTTTGTCAAGCATCAGAATGCCCCCATAGATTGAGCCTATCTGGCCATGGTGTCTTGGAGGTCTTAAAGAGGTTGCTAAATCAGCTCTTTCTCAGCACTCCATAAGTAAGAGCATAATGAAGCATCCATCTTACATAAAAACTGCTGTTTGAAGTTTTAACCCTGCTATTTGGCTTCTGTAAATGCTTGCTTGCTTAAATAATAAGGAAAATAAGACGATTCTCACTTCAGAGAGGGCATTAAACCTTCCCCAGACAAAATTATCAGTGCTGGCACCAAGCCAGGTTGAGGTCTCAAGGCCCCAGCACATAGGGGCTCTTTAAGAACTTGCAAAGGGGGCCAGAAACACCCCAGATTTTGTAGACAAAGAAGGTAAAAACATATAAATAGGGAAAGGTCTTCCATGTTGGGGTCCAGAATTTGAGAGACATTTTCCTCTGGACCCACGCGTAATAAATGTAACTCCATCTCTCTAAGTATTGCTTGGTTCTTCTCTTATTGTTTTCTGTAACAATAACTTATTTTCTATGGTTGTACTTTGTTCCTTTTCTGCATAGCACCAACAAAACTTTTATTCTTCCTGTACTTGTTTACTTTCTGTCTTCATCACCACATGGTTGGCTTTAGGAGAGCAAACAATATGCCTTTTCTTGGCACATGGCATACACTCTATAGCTCCTGGTCCACATTCCGTGAACATTTATTCCGTGAGTATTAAGAGGAGGTCTTCCAGGCAGACATGCCATATCTGCATATGTCAGGGGCAGATGGAAAGGAGAGATGTTGGGACATTTACTCATCTTATAGAAACTAGAGGGCCCCACTTCCTCAGTCAAGCCTCCTCTCCTTCCCCCAGAAAGACGGGTGAGTTCATGCCCTAAATAATTCAATGTCTGATCCAGAGTAGGTGCTAAAAATATGTCTGTCGAACTGAGCAAAATATAAAGTCACGATTTCCAAAGAGTCCTATTCCAGAGGATGTCACAGGGGTCAAGAGAAAGCCAGGAACCAGCAAGATCAAAACTATTAGAGAGAATGAAACTGTGACACCGAGTCAGTCTTGAACTTCAGATCAAGAAATAAAAAATGTAGATTTTTTTAATAACTCACTGCCTGAACAATTTTAAAAAACAGACGAGAGTGTTTTTGTACACAAAGAGGCAAGTAATGATGGAAACAATCTAATTTTCGGACTCCAAGGGGCCTTATTAAGCTCTGCAAATAAGTCCATGCTAGGTTGTGATTAAAAAAAAAAAATTGTTCCTACTCTGGCAAGAAAAAGGAGCCTTATAAATCTCCGTAATGTCAGGAACCAAACAGTGCATTGAATAGGAAACTGATTGGAAGGCCTAAAGAAGAAAATTTAGTTGATTGCAATCCTTGTATGTGACAGAAGTTGGATTTTCTCAGCCCAATTGTGCTCTACGGGTATCTGACAAGTCTAAACTGCCAGCTTAAAGGTGTTCAATAAATTTCAAGTTGTTTTTTATGTCAAAGGGCTGAATTGAGACAAGCTGTGTTGACTTAAAATTGGACAGCTGGAATTTGTATTTTCAGTTGCTGGAAATTTCAGTGCAGATCTGACAAGTATTGATGATTCTTTACTGACGTGAAGCATTTGTACCGATCATGGGATTCATAAAGTATCATTCTTTTCAGCTTATAAAAAAAAGACTTGTTTTTGCTATTAAAAAAAAGACCTATTTTCCCAATATTTTAAAATAATTTTCAGAGCAGAGGATGTAATGAATTGGTAGGGCAGTCAAGATTTCGTGTAGCTTAGAATAAGCAAAACTTGTAATGAGGCCGTTATTAATGTTAACTTCCACGGTAACGGTGTTCCGGGCGTCTCACAAATTGCATAATTTGTCTTGTGTTCCGAAGTTCAATTTACAGGTGCTGCAGGATCAGCCGGGTAGGAGCTGTGATTACAAACAACACTGATGGATTCTGACTGTGGCAAAGGTCAATGCTTCTTCTAGAAAGCCAGAGACGGGGAAGACAGAGGTCTTCCTTCCAGAATACCTACACCTTGGGCAACGCTTGTTTGGTGAATACTCCCACATAGAAATGCTTTTCTTGGGAAGTTCTTTCCCACCTCCGTCTGAAACACGACTCTCAGAGGAAGGCGGAGATTAATAGCGCACCGGGTTATGCTTAATCTTCCCGCGGTATTTCATTTCGCCCTAATCCTATAGCATTTGCATTTCTGAAATGAGGATGTGTGATGCATGGGGGTGGGACCCGGAGGCCTCATTTGGGGGAGATTTATTATCGACTAAATGACTTTCTTCGCCGATCTCTTTATCTCTGTGTCTGCCAGCTAATCTCCGTGCTCTCTCTTGAACAGATTCTATTACACAAAAATTTATTATTACCCTTTTTTTTTTTTACATCTTCTACACAGCTGTCAGATACTTATTATGGATAGTAAACCCTAGTTGGCACTTTTCGACAGAGTTAGCAGAGCTGTGTAAGGCACCCACTTGTGAAGGAATATAGCTGAGAAGATGATCTTGACCTTCCAGGTATCCCCAAATTCTTGGTGTTAGAAAGCAAGTTGAGTGTTATCTCCAAACTTGGTTTTAGGCCCAAGAAGTCAAATTCCAAGAAATAAGAAACACAGATAAGAGGAATGTCTCTTATACAACTTCAGCTTGGGCTTTAATAACACTATTGAATAGAGATTTGGGTTTTAGGTAAAGGAAAAACCATACTTATATTACACACAGGTGAACAGCCCTGGCCACGAGGCTCAGTTGGTAGGAGCGTTGTCCCATACACCAAAAGGTTGCAGGTTCGATTCCCAATCAGGGCAAATACCTACATTGTGGGTTCAATCTCCCGTCAGGGCACATACTGGGTACATCTGATTGATGTTTCTCTCATGTTTTAGCATCCACTGTTGATGAGAAATGTGATGTTAGTTTGATGTTCTCTTTCTAAAGTCAGTAAAAACGTATCAACAAATCCTGGGGTAGGGGCATCACTACTGAGTTACTAATATTATCAAATGCCTTGGAGGAGGCCAGGAGGACCGCTCCTGAGGTCACGTGGCCCTGCAGAGCTGGACAGTAATGTTTTATTCCAGCCAAACAAACTAACAAACATGTCCTCGGTGAGGATTAAAAATAAACACATGAACAAAGATAGAATTAAGATAGAGACACAAGTGATAGGAACTAGAGCAGTGATTCTCAACCTTCCTAAGGCCGCGACCCTTGCATACAGTTCCTCATGTGGTGGTGACACCAAACCATGAAATTTTGCTAGTTATGCATCGTGATGCAAATATCTGCATTTTCCGATGGTCTTAGGTGACTCCTATGAAAGGGTCATTCGACCCCCAAACGGGTCGAGACCCACAGATTGAGAACCACTGCACTAGAGGAAAAGGATAGGGCCTGGGATGTGAACAGAGAAGAGCTACTGAGGAAGCTGGAGCAGCACCTACTCAGCTGAGTACCTGTTACTCACCTGGCTTAAATGTTACTCTGGACCTATCATTTGGCTGATTCCATAGATTAGACATGACTAAAATGCAATCTGGTTTGGAATTTCAGAATAGATTAGCACAGTGGTCGGCAAACTTTGGCCCCTTGAGTGTGAATCTTCCACAAAATATCATGCGAGAGCGCCCACATCCAATGAGATTGAAACTTCATGGCCCATGCGCAGAAGTCAGTTTTCGGCTCTTAAAAGAAATTTCCATCATTGCACTGTTGACATCTGGCTCTGTTGACGAATGAGTTTGCCGACCACTGGGTTAGCACACTGAGTCATCCTGTGACTGAGGGTGCAGGAAGCTACAAACACACTGATGCACAGAGTTGAGGATGGCAGGGGAGATGAAAGTAAAGATGGAGATGAAGATGGGATGGGCTGAAGATAAGAAATGGGGATGAGGATAAGGATAGCATAACAGAGCTAGTCAACTGTGGGAAGGCAAGACTAGGCAGATCTTCGATGGAAAGGTCTGAACCAGAGTCAGGAATGTAAAACAGATTGCAGTTCTAATACACAAGTCTAGAATGAATTAGAACATCAACAGAAAATAAACAAATTGTTGCTCAGAACAGGGCTCCAGACATTGTAACGAAATTGGAGTTAGTGGTAAGAGAAGGGTGAATGCAAGTCTTTCGTGAACCAAAAACGCTAAATCACGTTGCTTCTGGCTGGACACCAGATGCCAACCTCCTATCTACAGGCATGAGCTACAGAAGACTACTACTCCCCCCTGCTGGGACAGGATAAGTGCAAGATGCAGACACGCTGAGCTAGAGAACTGTAAAGGAGAGGCAGACATGTCAGAAGTGTGTGTGTGTGTGTGTGTGTGTGTGTGTGTGTGGTTTATATGTCCATCCTAAGGCAGCTCCAAAGGCAACAAAGTCATAAAATCTGCTTTTCATTAAGCAGCAGCTATATCCAGTAGGAACATCCTAAAACATGTTATATATATATATATATATATATATATATATATATATGTATATATACACACACACATATATATGTATATATGTATATATATATATATTCAATAGGAATAATTTTTTAAAGATATTTTATTGATTTTTTACGGAGAGGAAGAGAGAGGGAGAGAGAGTTAGAAACATCGATGAGAGAGAAACATCAATCAGCTGCCTCCTGCACACCCCTCACTGGGGATGTGCCTGCAACCAAGTACATGCCCTTGACCGGAATGGAACCTGGGACCTTTCAGTCCACAGGCCGATGTTCCATCCACTGAGCCAAACCAGTTTCGGCAACAGGAATAATTTTTAATAAATATAACTAGAGACCACTTGTCATTGCATTTTGTCTCTGATGCAGCAGATGATACTAGACAAGGGTTAAGTTCATTTTTAAAAATGCAAGCAAAAATATGAACACCTTTTGAAGGAAAGGCCTTTGCAATATTTAAAATCGGAATAGTCCCCGGTTTTATTTCTGAGAACAGTTGAAGCCTCTCACGGGGAGAAGATGAATCTGACATGAATTAAGTTCTGTTGAACATCAGATGAAAACAAAACACGGCTGGGGTCTCAAATGGAACATACCTTTTCCAGGGCTGTCGGTGTCGGAGCAAATAGAACTGTCATAAACTAATTGCTCCTCTTGTGTGTGTGCGTCACAATATGGAAGTCAACATCTGGTGTTCCTTCATGCAAGGAAATGCACTTGTGGAAGACCAATAGGAGAGTAACATACAGAGACTGAAAGAAGATGCATGCTGTGTGTGCAAGAAAGGGAAGATCAGCCCTGGCTGGTTTGGCTCAGTGGATAGAGCGTTGGCCTGTGGACTGAAGGGTCCCAGGTTTGATTCCGGTCAAGGGCATGTACCTTGGTTTCGGGCACATCCCCAGTAGGGGGTGTGCATGAGGAAGCTGATCGATGTTTCTCTCTCATCAATGTTTCTAACTCTCTATCCTTCTCCTTTCCTCTCTGTAAAATATATTGATATTTTATATCAATAAAATATATTTTAAAAAATTCTAGAAAGAGAGAGAGAGAGAGAGAGAGAGAGAGAGAGAGAGAGAAAGGAAAAGATCAGAGCAAGAAACAGAGCAAGAAACAGGATGCTAAGAGAGACTCAGGAAAGAAAAAGGAAGATTCACAACAGCAAACAGTTAAGAAAAAAAGCTTATTTGCAGTATCCTTTATGAAAGATGTGTGCCTGCTGATTGTTGTAACTTTCAAAGGAGGGCTTCTGGCCAGCACACCTTCACAGTTGAGCCCTTCCAGACATGCACTCCTCCTGCATGTTAAGGCTTGTGATGGAGTGACAAAATCAGAGGTCTTTTGTGGTCCTTTATGGCTACGTTTATTTTAGGACATTGACAGGTAGAAAAATGACTGCGAATCCAAAGGACAAACTATGTTCGCTTTCCTCTGTCTCCTGCTGCTTCAAACAGGAAGTCTTCAAGGGCAAGAAGAAGGAGCAAGTGGGTTTTTGAGAACAAAGTGCTTTGCTCTCATTCATAGACATTAATAGGCAGCTCAGACTTCAGGGTCACTTTGGGTTAGAGTCCAGTTTTTGTAAAAGGGAGAATTCACATCCTTTGGAAACACAAAAATAAGATAGCAGCTAGGCAGCGGCTAGAAACAGCCACCGTATGCTACAAAGCTAGGTGTATCCCCCATCCATTCACCACCACCACCACCTCCCCGTGCCATTGCCAAAGTTAACACAATGCCAAGGTCACTGCTAAAATATACTGAAGAACCAAGTGACTTAAGGAAAGGAAAACGCATTAAAAAATCAAATGGTCCATATCCCAACTTTCAACCCACAAATAATCCCACTTCAGAAAACCGAGATCCTGATTTCTAAGATGCCTATCAGAGATTTTCATGCCCCACAAAGCATCTTAAAGGAAACGGCTATTGAAGAACTGGGATTCAGCCTGGCCGGGCTGGTGGAGCATGGACCATGAGCCAGGAGGTCACAGTTCAATTCCCGGTCAGGGCACATGGCTGGTTGCAGGCTCAATCCCCAGTGTGGGGCATGGAAGAGGCAGAGGATAGATGATTCTCTCTCATCATTGATGTTTCTAACTCTCTCCCTCTCTCTTCTTCTCTGAAATCAATAAAAAACAATTTTTTTTTTCCTTAAAGAACTGGGATTCAGAAGTCCTGGGTTCAGTGAAATGAGGCAAATTCATATCACCTCTCTGCACCTCAGTTTCTTTATTTGTGAAGAAGAAACAATGTCTATTCATTTAGGGTGGTCCTGAAAGTGAAAGGAGATTATTTATACTTTGTGACCTATGCTTTCCCAGTGCTAAAGATGGGAGCTTCCACTATCTTCCACTATGTATCATTTTTGTAATATCAACTCTTTTTAAAAATATATTTCATTGATTTTTTTACAGAGAGGAAGGGAGAAGGATAGAGAGTTAGAAACATCGATGAGAGAGAGACATCGACCAGCCGCCTCCTGCATGCCCCCAACTGGGGACATGCCCACAACCAAGGTAAATGCCCTTGAACGGGATCGAACCCGGGACCTTTCAGTCCTCAAGCCGACGCTCTATCCACTGAGCCAAACCGGTTTTGGCTGTAATATCAACTTTTAAAAAATCAAAGAATTTATTTTTTCAAGTATTAAATGCAGCTATCATCAGATTTTGAAAATACGAAGCTCCCGCCTCCAGTAAACTTTCTGCCTGTGGCCCTACTATGACTTTGTGACCGTCTCTCATGGATAAGCATATAACATCTAAATAATAAAGAGCGGATATGCAAATGGTTGTGATGCCCTCACACGTAACGACCGATGAGCAGGAGGCTGCGTGTGCAGCAGGCGTGGGTGGGCAGGGACTTACATGGGGCACAAGCCTCATGGAGACCTACCTCGTTGGAGCGCTCAAAATTCATGCAAGAGGAGGCCTTCCTTCCCCAACTGCTGGCACCGGCTGCCCTCTGCCGCCCAGAACCCGGGCTGCCCCTCCCCCAGCCACTGGCAGGCACCGGGGACCTGGGCCTTCCTCTGGCCGCCCACTTCATCCGGAAGGTCGTGTGGGCGAAAGGGGCCGCATGCTGACCTGACAAACTCAGGGGAGGCCTGCATGGCAGTCTGCAAACTCAGAGACCTGCAGTCACCACAGAGAATGGTCTGGAATTAAACTGAAAGTAAAGGCAGTGATGGCGGGCAGTCACATCCTAGGCCGGTATCTTCACTGATGAGGTCAACCTTTACCTTAACTGAGCCCATCTGTCTTTTTGCATCTATGATAACATACCCTTGAAATGTCTCGGTAACTTGTAACTTCTCTTTTTCTGGACCCCTGGGGTACCAGAATAGATACCACAATTTCCTTCATTATCATGTTAATTGTTCCTGCACCCACTTAAGTATGAGTCAAAATCATTTCACTTTTTATCCAATCCCAGGGGTTTTCCCAGCTTTGCTTTATCCCACCTCTTTAATCCATCACCAATGAATTTCATGTAACCCACCTATGTCCCTCCTTTGATGGCAATAAATACAAATACAACCCGCCATTCTCTGGAGCATTATCTCAATTCCTTGAGGTTCTGCTTCCCTGCATATGTCAACAGTTTGGCTCAAATAAACTCAAAAAAAATTCTTTACAGGTTTCAATGGTTTTTTTATGTTAATAATCATCCGGTCTAATTAGCATATTACACTTTTATTATTATAGATGCTCGACCTAAATTTGGAAGATAACAAAATATATAAATTAATAGAGGAAAGGGGCCTGATTTATTCCTCTGAGCTGGATTTGATATGACACATTGTCTCCCATACGGCATTCATACCGTTCAAAGAAAATGCCCACACGTTCTGCAATTCAGACTTTGTATTTTAAGTAACACCAAGGAAAAGCAGGTGTGGCCTGAAGTTCTTAGAAACTTATTTTGCCAACTTCGCTTGAACCATTCTGTGTGCTTTTATTTTCAGACTCTAAGCAGGTTTTCTAGGAGGGTTATGCATCGTGATCCGTTCATCCATCAAACAATCCCGGGTGTCGGAATGAATATAATGAGTACGTAAGACATCCTGGAGCAGAAATGGCATTACTATGGTCAAGAGACACTCCACAAAGAGGTGAGGATGCATAGGAATCACCAACAATGAGTAAAAGTTTCTTCGTCATAAATCATGAGGTAGGACACACCAACTCAAGAGAAAACACTCTTGGCCTGCTCAGCAAACAGTCTGTATGTAGCTCAGAATAAACCCAGCAAACACTGAAGAAGGAGTGAGGTTGGAAAAACATTGTCACCGTGTCATAAGCTGCCTTTTATGTCACGCTGGGTAGTTTGAATTTCGCTTGTATTCAAGCGGGAGGGAGAATTTCATCAGAGTAGTAACATTAAGAATTAACTTCAGCAGAATCAATTTGACCAACATGTGGAGAAGGGATTGGAAGAGAAAGGCTGAGACGGGATGCCAGTCAGAAGGCTGATGGGGGATATGAAAGTCTGAGTGCTCCTAAACAGCAGACCTCCCATTCCAAATTTCACAGCGGTTGCTGAGGCCCCCGTGGAGATGGGGTAATAGGTGGCAGCTTCTGTGAGCCATTAGATTCCACAATGTGTCTTCGCCCTCACAGCTCATACAGAGAAACAGACTTCGGTCCATCAGCTGTACAACAAAAGCACTGAGCTTTCTTAGGAGGCAAGTTTAACCCAAGCTTGCCTGGATCTCACTGGATTGGGTAGCTAGTCTAGCTAGACTGATATCAGCATCCATAATCCCAATGTTACTTGTTTCTTTTCTCTCTACTTACACAGAAACGCCCTCCCTCTGCTTTCTCCAAGTCTCAGCCAGTTATGTCTGGGAGCCTCCAGGATGCCTCTCAGGGAAGACTGATGAGCATCACTGCCATTTAGCCAGCCATCCTTCAAAGCCTGCTGGGCATCACTGCCCCCATCTCTATGACACTGGAGCTACCCTAGAGCGAGAAGAGAAGGTTGAGCTTTGATGAAGAAGAGGATAATGCTTTAGGCTACATTCCGTTGCATGACTATTTTAGCTTGGGTTTCTAGAAGCAGAGTCTGAGACAGGGGTTTGGGTACACATGATTTACTGATGCAGTATTCTCAGGAGAATGGGGATGAGGTAAGCAGGGGGGAGCAGGAGAAGATGCAGACCAAAGATGCTGGTTCAGCTCAAGACTAAACTCAGGCTGGCCCCAAGGGAAGACCTCCAGCACAAGCTGCACTACAGAGTTGGTTCCCCCTTCAGGCAAGGGGGCGACCTTTTATATCCCTACAGTGGTACCTCGAGATACGAGTGCCCTAACATACGAGATTTTTGAGATATGAGCCATCGAGTGAGCGATTTTTGCTTTGAAATACGAGCAATATTTGAGATAGGAGTCATCGCGCGGATTGGCCGGCTGCACAGGACCCACCAGTTTACTGCGACTCGAGCGTCTCATAGTTTCCCACGCCTCAAGGTTACAGAACGAATTAAACTTGTATCTCGAGGTACCACTGTATTTCTTTCAGGCATTGGCTAAAGGGTTGTTGGGGTGGCAGGTAGGGGTATGCGCATAACTCTTGGAGCAAGACAGGCTTTGGTTGCCTGAAGGCAACTTTCTGGAGAAAAAGACAGAGCCATTAGCAGCCACCACCACAGGATGGGTTCTTCAGCTCAGAAACAGGGATCTGAGTGGCTATCAACAGCATCCCCACTCTGTGAGTTCCAGTGCCAGTCTGCTGATAGTGAGGGTTACAAGGTTTAATAACAGAGCTCCTCCCTATTTCTATTTCTATTCCTGCTTTCCACCAAAAAAAAAAAAAAAAATTATGGGGTCAGGAAACACGGGAATTACATAGACAGTGAAACAGCCAGGATTGCTCTTTCTCTCTCACAAGGATGGGCTGCTGTACATCTCATGGTAGAAAGCAAAAGACATTCTGGGGGTCTACAAACATGTAGTGCAGACTTGGCAGACAGCGTGTGTGGTAGTCTGCCATGAGAACCCTCATTTTTGCCTCCTTTCCCGTGGCCTTATGTTCCACGTGACTTTGCAGCTTTTCTCACTGAGAGAGAAAGTCTGTTCTCCTATCCTGTCCTTTGAATTTGGGCGAGGCTGCATCTTGCTCTGGCCAAGAAAATGTGGCAGAAATGCCAGTGTCCCGGTGGTGGGCCTACATCTCAAGGAGCCTCGCGTGTCTCTGCTTGCCCTTCAGAGCCTCTGCCATCACCACAGAAAGACAGGCGCAGGCCAGGCCAGTGGGAAAGGAAGGATACCTAGTGGAGAGCCAGGTCATCCCAGATGTCCCAAGCAAGGCCATTCCAGATTAGCCACCAACCAGCCAACTCATCTGCAGACTCATGAGCGAGCCCAGCCAAGATCAACAACCACTCAACTGTCCTCCAGACAATTCCAGACATAATAATCACTTACTCTTGTCTACTACCTGGATTGGTGGGTATTTTGGAGCATTGTTGTGGCAAGAAGTGACGGTCACAGTGGGTACGCCGTAAATGTTTATTGCATAGGAATCGGTATGTTATGTGACACGGAGCAGCACCATCAGGAAAGAGTTGGACCGAGGCAGAGAAGAGAGAATTTATTCCTCCTGTCCACTCCCGGAACTAGGTCCAAGCAAGGCCTCATCAGAAACCAGGCCAACGTGGAATGATATTTCTAGAAGGGACGGCAGTGATGGATGTGGAAGCGCAGTGATAGATGTTTCCAGAACGGTCCCCGCTCTAGCAATCTATCAGACCCGGTCTTGGCGCCCGCCCCGCTGGCAGGAGGAACGCAGGCCTGGCACAGAGTGAAAGGCAGGAGGGTAGCCATCGGCACACACGGAGCAGGATGCTCAGTCTTTAGGAGATGCTGCTGGTGTTTCGGGCCAGCCCCGCACCTTCTCTCTCGGTCGCCTCAGAGTTGGCAACCGAGGGCAATTAAGTGGAAAGGCACTTAAGAGCTAGGGCCTGGGAAGCATACTTTATCCCTGTCTCCGTCTCACCGGTGCGCAGGCCCATTTTTAATTTTGTCCGGCGGCCGCTACAGGAAACAGGGGAGGTAAATCAAAGGGTTACTCTTCATGAGGCCTTTGAGACTGTACCCATAAGTTATTCCTGCAGTTATTTTATTTATTCTCGTGCTAGAGGCATTTGTGTTTTTTCTTCGATCCTTTCCTCCGGTTGCTCTTTTCCAGCACCTTCTCTCCTGCTCTCGGCTCCATTCTCTCTGGGTGGAACATGGTCTTGGTTAAAAGACACACCCCACACGCCCCATCTCCGGTGGTTCATTTCAGCGGTATTAGCAACGCAGCCCTCCCCTCTGGCTGTGCCTGTTAAGTTCACACTGAGGATGTTTGAAAAGAAATCTTGCCGCAGCCAGAGATCATTTTCTACCTGACAGCCCACCCTACGTGGCAACTCTGTGAGCATCCAGCCATATTCTTCTTCTTCTTTTATTTTTTTTTTTCATTGTGAAACTTATCTTGGGGAAAATAGGAGTTTTCCAGTTTATTTCTTTCAATCCCAAATAATCGTGGCTCCATAGGAAAACACTGCACCACAGCAGGGAAGCACTGAGTGAACAATGAGTCCTGACAGGACACGGGGCAGCAGGAGAAGATCCGCTCAGAAAGAAGAAATATGCATCACTCCTTCATCCCGTTCTTCCTGCGTCTGTCTCCTGCTCTGGTTGCTTGTTCTTAATCTACTGATTTGGCTTTGGGTCTCAAGACCAGGCTGGAAACTACTAGAATATTTCTGTCCTCCATGCCCTTGGCAAAAATCACAGACACACACACACACACACACACACACACACACACACCACAAAGGCTTAAATACTCACAGGTAAGGATGCTCCCTTCCCGCACTGCCAGAGCCAGAGAATAAACAGGAGAGAGCAGGAAGGCAAAGACCTAATACAGGGGCCCTGCTGGGGAGGGGAGAAGAGAAGAAGCTAGCATTTGAGGCACCTCTTCCTCCTGACACCTTCCTCCCACTGGCTTCAGGGGCCTGTGACCTCTGTGAATGCATAAACCTTCAGAGAGTCTTTTGAAAGTCATAGACATGACCCGCAGATACACCTACGTGTACATGCGTCTATACGTGAGTCTGTTGTTCCAGTTATCATGAGTCATTGGCCCAAAGAAAGCATTGTCTGACCTAAGATCCACGCACAATTGTCTTTCTACTAATGGCAGAAATGTCTGCCTCGTTCCCTCAATGCCCGCTGAACTTGACTCACGCTCTGCAGGTTTCTCCTCTTGACTTTGGTGGACAGCTCCGCCCCTAACCAGCCTGGATTTCCCACACTCCGTTCCAACAAGTGCACTTATTACAGAGGAGCACACACCACTCCTGGATCTTACAGAAAGGTATTTTCTCCAGCCCTTGGGGTCTGCACAGCACCTGACTTCTTTCAGGGTGCCAGATGAAGATCCTTTTACTCACTAAAACTCATTTGGGCCGAAACCGGTTTGGTTCAGTGGATAGAGCATCGGCCTGTGGACTGAAGGGTACAAGGTTCGATTCCGGTCAAGGGAATATACCTTGGTTGCGGGCACATCTCCAGTAGGGGGCGGCTGATCGATGTCTCTCTCTCATCAAAGTTTCTAACTCTCTATCGTTCCCCCTTTCTCTCTGTAAAAATCTAATAAAATATATTTTAAAAATAAATAAATAAATAAAACTCATTTGAAAAATGAGAAAAGTATCTAGAGTCAAGCTGCTTTGGTTTAAAATCTAGTCTCAGCACCATCTAGCTGTTATACACTTGCTGATGCTCAGATTATTTCAAATTAAAGGGGAATAATAATAATAGCCCTCACCCAAAGTTTCAGTAGTGATTAAATGAGATGATTCTTAAAAATACAGCCTAGAATCTAAGTAGCAAAATAAACTGATGAACAGAGTGGATCCAGAGACATGGAAGCATGGAACAGAGTGCAGAATCTCAGAGGGAAGGCAGGGGAGGGTGAGTGGGTGGGTGGGAGGTAATCAACCAAAAACCTTGTATGCATATATGCATAACCCATGGACACAGACAATAGGATGGTGAAGGCCTGAGGTAGGAGGGAGAGGATGGGGGGGCAGACTGGAGGGGGTCAATGGCGGGGAGGGGAGACAGAGACATACATAACACTTTCAACAATAAAGATTAAAAAACAAAAAACAAAAAAACAGCCCTGACTGGTTTGGCTCAGTGGATAGAGCATCGGCCTGCAGACTGAAAGGTCCTAGGTTCGATTCCGGTCAAGGGCATGTACCTTGGTTGTGGGCACATCCCCAGTGGAGAGTGTGCAGGAGGTAGCTGATTGATGTTTCTCTCTCATCGATGTTTCCAAGTCTATCCCTCTCCCTTCCTCTCTATAAAAAAATCAATAAAATATATTTTTTAAAAAACAAAACAACCTAATGTATGGCTCAGCAACAAAACAATACTAAATAAACTATATTATTTTATTAATTACTATTGTTAGAATGGAAAGCCTTCAAAATAAAGATTAAATTATATTTAGTCATAAAATAAGTAAAATAATTAAAATAGAATAATTAAAAATCTTATTTTCTATAGTTGGATATAAGAAAACTATATATATATATATAAATATATAAATATATATATATAATCTTTCAAGTGAATAGTGACTAAGTGACTATACTTGTCCAATTCTCCCAGGCTGGTTAAGAAATGGAACTAAGGTGACTCAGGACCTCCATGGCTGTGGAGCCTCCATGCTATCCCTAACTGAAATGTGTCTTGGGTTTCGTTTTCTGGGCTCTCATTCTCAGGTTTTAGAAGCAACGTTATGTTGGCTTTTGAAACATAATTTGGAAGCTTTCCTTTTTACTCTGTGCTTAGGAACAATTTAAATCACAGGGAAGTTTCTGTTCCTTGAAGGTGAAAGAATTCACCCGGGAGACCATCTGTGCCTGGCACTGTTTTAAGGGGAAAGTCTTTAAAACTTTCTCAGTCTCCTGCATGTTTGCCCATGCAGAAATCTCTCCATCTCCCAGGTTTCATTCCAGTAACTGGTATTTTCCTAGAAAATTATCCATTTCACCTAGCTATTCCGATTTATTTGAAGGGAGTTCTGTAAAAGATATTTTGTAAATTTTTGGAACTTCTGTCTTCATGGTAAGCTTTCAGTTGTAATTCTGTGTATGCACACTTCTTTCTTTCTCCACTCCCACTTTTCCACCCATTTGATTAGGCAACGTGGGGTTACCTACTCAGTTTCACCTGCTTTTCTAAATAAGCTCTTGGGTTTACTGCCTAATTCTGCTGTTTTCCTGTTTTCTAAGAAACCCATTTCTGTGTTAACCTGATTATTCCCTTATTCTTGCTTTTCTCAGTTACTTGATTTTTTTTTGCAACTTCCTTGATATAGATGCCTAATACATACCATAATGACTATTGTAGTTATTGTTGCTATTTTTATAATTAACTTTGAATAGAT
The DNA here is from genome assembly GCA_004026805.1 of Lasiurus borealis. Taxonomy (NCBI): domain Eukaryota; kingdom Metazoa; phylum Chordata; class Mammalia; order Chiroptera; family Vespertilionidae; genus Lasiurus; species Lasiurus borealis. Next base: position 1,353 of record PVJN01005012.1, on the reverse strand, counting down.
GAAAATATCCATTTTTACTACCTTTGAAATGAAAAATATTTAGAGAAATTTTTAACTTTTTAAAGTAATAGTTTTATTTGTTTTTAAGCTAATTTCAAGTTTGGTTAAAGAAAAAAGTTTGAACTATTCCCAATGATGGTATTTATAAGCTATAGGATAAGTATATCTTTGCTAGATCAAATATAAATAATTATATTATTCAGACCCATTAGAGCTTTACTAGTTTTTAAAAATATATATGGTTTTTTATTGATTTTAGAGAGAGAGGGAGAGGGAAAGATAGAAGCAACCATGATCACTCAGCTGCCTCTTGTACGCCCCCTGCTGGGGATCAAGCCCTAAACCTGGGCATGTGCCTTAACCAGGAATCAAACCTGCAGTCTCTTGGTACATGGATTGATGCTCAACCACTGACCCACACCAGCCGGGCTATAGCTTTCCTGTTTTTGATTACCTGTATCTCATCAGTCCTGGTGGACTTCCCTTCTACCCTGGTGTTTGCCAGCTTCTCCATTCCTTATAGATTGTATACCTCAGAGGTTTTTAAAGCTCACTATTCTCCACTTTTAAAAGTTCACATTCTGCCAGTTCCATTGTACAAAAGACCCACATTAGTACTTGTTTTTGCTAACAAAAGAAAATATGAAGAGGATTTTTACTTTTATTTTTTAAAAAAAGCATTTGGCATGTGTTTTACAGCCCATTGTTACAGAGGCGGTGCACACTCAGCGCAGTCTCTGCTTTTACTACACCATCCCTCCAGGAGTACCTGTCAGCCCTCTACCTGAGGGACCTCGCCTCTCACATTTCTCAGCCCCCCTCCCACTCTACCACTTTATTTTCCATTCTCTAGCCAAAAAAAGGTTCATTTGACCCAAATCTGATCATTCCTCTCTCCTACCTAAAGCATCCAGGGACTTCCATTCACCTTTAAGAAGAAATCTGAACTTGAAGTGACATAAAGGACCCTTTACTCCTGCTGCTTAATCAGTCAGCCTCTCTCTAAACTCTTGTCCCTTTCAACACGAGGCTGCTTCCGTTGCTCAAATACACCTTGGTCTCTGCTTCCAGATCCTTCTGGATGCTGTCTTTCTTTGCCTAGAATATTGCCCCTCCCTCTTCTTTGCTGCTCACATTCTGTTACTATGATTTGTTTTTGCTACTATTGTTCTGTTATTCTCTGTTTTCATGTGTCCTCACTTTTTCATTTAGTTTGTGCCTTCTATCACAGGACTGACTATTTTACTTTTCCTAGTGATTACACAAAGGTATATATACTTCCACTATTGCTAAACTTTAAGCAGTGCTGCGTTAACAACAAGCCTCTTGAAATTTAAAAAAAAAAAAAAGACT
>PVJN01005011.1:0-85247 GCA_004026805.1 Lasiurus borealis | reverse complement strand
ATTGTAACTGCATATGAAAATAGTTCTCAACATGATCCAAGTTCCAATAATGCTATGCTTGGAGTTCACGCGTCAGCTTCAGCAATCATCCAGTATGGAAAAATTGCCCGGAAACAAGGACTGGTCAATGTAGCTCTGGATATATTAAGTCGTATTCATACTATTCCAACTGTTCCTATCGTGGATTGCTTCCAAAAGATTCGACAGCAAGTCAAATGCTACCTCCAACTGGCCGGAGTCATGGGGAAAAACGAGTGTATGCAGGTAGAGTGCCAACAGGGCCTGGTGCCTGCCCCTGTGCCCACCAGGTCCAGCAAAGAAGGGCAGGAGTGTCCACATGGAACTCCTGGTTCAGACAATAAGGAAGGAGGGTTAGAACTTTCTACAAATATAGCCTTAGTAGGGAAGCAGATCATCCTGAACAAGAAAGTGAAAGGAAACCACTTGAGTGAATACATACTTATATTTAATCCTCACCCGAGGACATGCTTTTATTGATTTTAGGGAGAGGAGAAGAGGAGAGAGAGAGAAACATCAAAGTAAGAGTGAAATATTGAATGTTGACTCAGGCATGCGCCCCAACCGTGGATCAAAAACATTGTACCCTGACTGGGAATCAAACCTGCTACTTTTTGGTGTACAGGATAACGTTCCAACCAACTGAGCCACACTGGCCAGGGCACCACTTGAATATTTGAATTGCATTTTATCATCTCTGTTCTATCATATAATTGGTTAATGTATTTAAGGAAAAAAAATTAAAGACTGCAGAAGTATGAGGATGTTGTAAGGTAGATGCAGAAGTATGAGGATATTGTAATATAGTTATTGGATATGTTCAGAGAAATTAATAAAATCAATGAACTGCTTAGACATTTCCATATACATATATATATATATATATATACACACACATATATATATACACACACACGTGTGTGTGTGTGTGTGTATAAAAGCCTAAGCGACCAGCTGATTGGCCAGCCCACCATTCGGCTGACTGTCTGGTAGCTCTGATGTGTACTGACCGCCAGGGGACAGATGCTCAACACTGGAGTGGAAACCATAAGAATGGAAACATGGAACAGACTGATGAATCTCAGGGGGAAGTGGGGATGGGGGAGGGTGGGAAGAGATTAAACAAAGATCTTAATATGCATACTAGAGGCCCCTTGCACCAGTGGGGTCCCTCAGCTTGGCCTGTGGGGATCAGGCCCAAAACACCTCTCCAATAATCCCCTGAGGGGTCCCAGATTGCAAGAGGGCACAGGCCATGTGAGGGACCTCACCAGAGCACGAATTCATTCACTGGACCTCTAGTATAAAATAATACCCTTAAAGTGTCTAGAACCTGAATTTAGCATCTAGTGATTCAGTTTAAATACTACTTGTCAATAGATATTCATGTTAGGTAAATCTCTTGTCAAAGTATGTTTGTCAATGACCTTTAGGATTTATTGGCTAGATTAATATTAATGAATTTGTTATATTATTGTATAAAAATTTCAAGGACTTTTTCTATACTTTTTTTTTAAAACAGGGCCTTGAAGTTATAGAATCTACAAACTTAAAATACTTCACAAAAGAGATGACAGCTGAATTTTATGCACTGAAGGGAATGTTCTTGGCTCAGATTAACAAGTATGTATGTTACATAGGAAGTAAGAGTAAAACTCAACAACTTTTAAATGATTACTTATTGCTTGAAGCTGGTGTGGAGGTCAAGCTTGAAATTGGTATGATTTGGTGATAGTTGTCAGATGTGATGTTTTAGGTGTTATACCTCTGCAGAGAGTATCTTCCAGCCAATGGATAAGCCAGTTTGATGTGTACTTCAAAAGCTTTTTCAAAAGGAGTTGCTTGAAAGCAAAATGGCTGATAACATGGATTTATTTTCCCATCTTCTCAGCATGCCACTTGGGCACAGAGTTGATCCCTTTTATGGAGATGCTTCTTATTTTAGAGCAGGGGTCGGTCATCTTTGGCCTGCAGGCCAAGTCCAGCCAGTGTCTAGATTTGTAAATGACATATTGGAACACACCCACGCCACTGATGTGTCTATGGCTGTTCACAGTACAGCACAGAGTTGAGTTGTGACAGAAATTATATGGCCTGCAAAGCCTAACCTGTTCTCTAACTGGTCAATTACAGAAAAGGTAGCTAAACCCTGTTTTAGAGAAATATCAGGTGAAATTTTATAAAATATATAAATAATACATACTTAAAAGATGCTACCTGTTGATATATATAGTATTGTAAAATCCACTTCTCACATTTTCAGTTAAAGGAGTTGCATTAAGCTTATTCTATAAAATAAAAGGCTAATACGCAAATCAATCAAATGGCAGAATGACTGGTTGCTATGATGCACACTGACTACCAGGGGGGGTAGACGCTCAATACAGAAGTTGCCCTCTGTGGTCAGTGCACTCCCACAGGGGGAGCACCGCTCAGCCAGAAGCCCTGAGCTGACTCCCTGCTGGTTAGTGCAGCGGCAGTGGCAGGAGCCTCTCCTGCCTCCAAGGCAGTTGGACATCCCCCAAGGGCTCCCAGACTGAGAGGGCACAGACCAGGCTGAAGGACCCCGTTCACCCCCACATTCACCCCCAGTACACAGATTTTGTGTACCAGGCCTCTAGTTTTTAAATAAAGGTGATTTTGTCAAGATAAAAGGGTTTTATCCTCTTAAAATATGTTTTAAATTCTCATGAAACCACATACCTGTTAGCAGTCTCTTCCTTTGTCCTCTGACAACCATTAATCTACTTTCTGTCTCTGTCATTGTCAACCTTTCATATAAATAGAATTATATGTAATGTGACCTTTTGAATCTGGCTTTTTACATGTTTTCAAGGTTCATTCATGTTATAGCATGTGTCAGTACTTTGTTCCTTTTCATGGCTGAATATTTCGTTGTATATTCCTACATTTTATTTATTCATTCAACAGTTGACATTTGGTTGTTTCCACTTTTCAGCTATTATGAAGAATGCTGCTGTGAGCATTCATGTAAAAGATTTTGTATGAGCATGTTTCCAGTTTTCTTGGGTATATACTCAGGAGTGGAGTTGATGGGTTACGTGGTATTTTTGTATTTTTTTATTTTTATTTTTTGGTTAATCCTCACCTGAAGATATTTTTTTTCTATTGAGTTTTAGAAAGAGTAGAAGAGAGAGGGACAGAAGAAAAACATCAGTGTGAGAGAGACACATTAAATGGTTGCTTCTTGCATGCACCCTGACCAGGGTAAGGGATTGAACCTGAAACCCAGGTACATGCCCTTGCCTGGGAATGGAACCTACAATCCTTTGGTACATGGTGAATACTAACCACTGAGAAACACTGGCCAGGGCAGTACTTCTTTATCTTTTTTGAGAAACTGCCAGTTTTCTAAGTAGGTGCTCCATTTTAATTCCCACCAGTTTAGTCTGTGTTTCCAGTTTCTCCACCTCCTTGGCAGCACTTGTTATTTTCCATTTTTCTGATTATGGCTATCCCAGTGAGTATAAAGTGGAATCTCATATGGTTGCTTTGCATTTTTCTAATGACTAAGGATGTTTAGCATCTTTTATGTCAGTAGTTCTCAACCTTTCTAATGCCGAGACCTTTTAATACAGTTCCTCATGTTATGGTGATCCCCAACCAAAAAATTATTATTATTATTATTATTTTAATATACTTTATTGATTTTTTTTACAGAGAGGAAGGGATAGGGATAGAGAGTTAGAAACATCGATGAGAGAGAGAGACATCGATCAGCTGCCTCTTGCATACCCCCTACTGGAGGTGTGCCCGAAACCAAGGTACATGCCCTTGACTGGAATCGAACCTGGGACCTTTCAGTCTGCAGGCTGACCCTCTATCCACTGAGCCAAACTGGTTTCGGCCAAAAAATTATTTTTATTGTTACTTCATATCTGCAATTTTGCTACTATTATGAATCGTAATGTAAATATCTGTGTTCACGACCCACAGGTTGAGAACCGCTGCTGTAGAGCCTAAGGCCATCGGAAAACACAGATTGTTGCCTGTACTTTTGGTTTCATATCTAAGACACCATTGCCTAACCCTGTGATCGGCAAACTTGGCCTCGCGAGCCACATGCGGCTCTTTGGCCCCTTGAATGTGGCTCTTCCACAAAATACCACGGCCTGGGTGAGTCTCTTTTGAAGAAGTGGCATTAGAAGAAGGTTAAGTTTAAAAAATTTGGCTCTCAAAAGAAATTTCAATCGTTGTATTGTTGATATTTGGCTCTGTTGATTAATGAGTTTCTGACCACTGGCTTAATGCAAGGTCATGTGCATTTACTCTGTGATTTCTTCTAAGAGTTTTATAGGTTTAGCTCCTACATTTATCTCTTTAATCCATTTTGAGTTAATTTTTAATATGGGATGAAGGTAGTTATCCATTTTTTGGCACGTGTATAACATGTTGTTCCCAGCACCATTTGTTGAGAAGACTGTTCTTCCCCACTATTGAATGGTGTTAACTCTGAATCAGTTAATCAGAAATGTATGGCTTTATTTCTGGACACAGTTCTGTTCATTGGTGTGCATTTCACCCTTACACTAGTAGCACACTGCCTTGATTGCTGCTGCTTTGCAGTAAATTTTGAAGTTGGGAAACATTCTCTCAATTTGTTATTTTTCAAGATTGTTTTGGCTTTTTGGGGTCCCTTACATTTCCATATTTTTAGGTTATGTTTTTCTGCAAAAAGAGGCAATTGAAATTATGACAGGGATTGCGCTGAATCTGTAGATTAATTTGCAGGGGCTTGGGGAGGCATATTGCCACTGTAATAGTATTAAATCTCAATTCATGAACACAGGGTTCATTTACTTAGATCATCTTTAGTTTTGTTTAGCAATCCTATATGATAAAAGGCTAATATGCAAATTGACTGAATGGTGGAATGACCAGTCACTAAGACATGCATTGACCACCAGGAGAGCAAACACTCAATGCAGGAGCTGCCCCCTGCTCTTCCACAGGCAGAGCACTGCTCATCCAGAAGCCCTGAGCGGGGCTTACAGCTGGTGAACGCAGTAGCGTTGGTGGGAGCCTCTTTCCTCTCTGTGGCAGCACTAAGGATGTCTGACTGATGGCTTAGGCCCATAGGAAGGAGGCCTATGCTGTCAGTCGGACATTCCCTGAGGGCTCCTGAACTGCAAGAGGGTGCAGGCCAGACTGAGGGACCCCTGTAGTGCACAAATTTCATGCACCAGGCCTCTAGTATTTTGTTTTCAATGTACTAGGTCAGTGGTTGGCAAACTCATTAGTCAACAGAGCCAAATATTAACAGTACAACGATTGAAATTTCTTTTGAGAGCCAAATTTTTTAAACTTCTTCTAATGCCACTTCTTCAAAATAGACTCGCCCAGGCCATGGTATTTTGTGGAAGAGCCACACTCAAGGGGCCAAAGAGCCGCATGTGGCTTACAAGCCACAGTTTGCCAACCACGGTACTAGGTGTAGGGGTTAATAATTCGGATTTTGTAATAAAAGAAAACACGATAATTTCAAGAGAAACATTTAAAGTGCTTTATTCAAAGTAATATCCATCTCTAGCTACATATTTCCCCATTTTTCAGGTAATTTGGAGATATTGTTCCAATAGAACTTTTCTTGTTTTGAGGCGAACCATTCAGAGACCCAGTTTTCCACTTCTTTGTATGTGTTTTCTTTTTTTAAATATATTTCATTGATTTTTTACAGAGAGGAAGGGAGAGGGATAGAGAGTTAGAAACATTGATGAGAGAGAGACATCGATCAGCTGCTGCCTGCACGCCCCCTACAGGGGTTGTGCCTGCAACCAAGATACATGCCCTTGACCGGAATCGAACCTGGGACCTTTCAGTCCACAGGCCGATGCTCTCTCCACTGAGCCAAACTGGTTTTGGCTTCTTTGTATGTTTTGAAGTGCTGCTCAAAAAAAGTGCTTGTGCTATCTGTCACAACAAGTGGTAATCTGAAGGAGCAAGGTCTGGTGAATTCATTGGGTGGGTTAATATTTCCCAGGCAAGATCTTTTAACGTGTCTTTAACTGTTTTGAAGTATGTGACAGTGTGTCATCATGAAGCAAAATTACTTTGCCGTGTCTTCTGGCCCATTCTGATTGTTTCACAATCAAAGTGTGGTTCAAATTGATTATTTGTTGTCAGTAGCAATCAGTATTAACAGTTTTACCTGGTTTTATTTTTTTATTATTTTTATTTTTTTAAAGTAGATTTTATTGTTTTTTTACAGAGAGGAAGGGAGAGATACAGAGAGTTAGAAACATGGATGAGAAACATTGATCAGCTGCCTCCTGCACACCCCCTCTGGGGGATGTGCCTGCAACCAAGATATGTGACCTTGACCAGAATCGAACCTGGGACCCTTCAGTCCACAGGCCAATGATCTATCCACTGAGCCAAACCGTTTTTGGCTCACCTGGTTTTAGAAGCTCATAATACAGCACACCTTCCTGATCCCACCAAACGCAGAGCATTGTCTTCTTTCCGAAGTGATTTGGCCTTGCAGTCAATGTTGATGGTTGACCAGAATCAACCCATGATTTTGTGCGTTTGGGATTCTCAAAATAAATCCACTTTTCATCACTAGTCACAATTCAATGAATAAAAGACTTTTGTGCCGTTGAAGCAACATTTTACTGATGACTTTTCGTTTCTCCGTGTGTCTTTTGTTCAGTTGATGTGGTACCCATTTTCCTTCCTTTAAAATCTTTTTCATTGCTTATAAATTATCAGAACTTGTTTGCTAAGCAATGTTTAATGTTTCTCAATGTTGTTTTTGAGTTTGACACACATCTTCATCCAGTAATGCTTGTCATTGTTGGTCTTCAAACTTTTTTGGTTGACCTGGAGGTTCTTTGTCTTTCACATTGACATCATCACTTTTAAAGCGTTTAAACCAATCTTCACAAGTATCTTGAGATGGAGCATGTTCATCATAAGCTTTCCAAATTATACGATAACTTTTTCTTTAAAATAAAGTAATGAATTAAAACTTCCTGCAAATACTCTTTTTTTTTTGCACAAAACTCAACATTTTTAAGTGTAAAAATATCTATGATGTTAACATGTTCAGCAAATTTGATAAATGAAGTTTTGAATTTTGCTGTCAATACAAAATAGCATACATATTGAATCGCATATATATCAACATATGTGTAACTCATTTCTTGAAAAAATTTGCATTATTAACTGACACACCTAGTACAAGTTCGACACTTCTTATGTTCATTTTATTCTTAAATATTTTATTCCTTTTGATGGTATAAAATGCTTTCTTAATTTTATTTTCAGATTGTCCATTGCTAAGGTATAACAACTGGATTTTAAATATTGCTCTTGTATTTTTCAACTTTGCTGAATATATTTGCTGTAATAATTTTTTTGTGACTTTTTTATGTTTTTCTGTGTATAAGATCATGTAATCTGCAAATAGAGATAGTTAGCATTTTTCTTGCCTATTTGCTTTGGCTAAGAATTCCAGCACTAAGTTGAAGTAGAAGTGGTGAAAATGGATATCCTTGTCTTTTTTCAGTTCTTAGAGGAAAACCTTTTCTTGTCCAGCATTGAATATGATATTAACTGTGTTTCTCATATATGACCTTCATCATATTAAGATAGTTTCCTCCTATTCCTAGTTTGTTGAGTATTTTTATCATGAAAAGGTGTTGGATTTTGTCAGATACTTTTTCTTTATCAACTGAGGCAATGTGTTTCTCCGTCATTCTGTTAATGTGGTGTAATATAATACATTGATTTTAGTATATTGAGTCACTCCCTGCATTGCTGGTAAATCCCATTTGGTCACTGTGCATAATCTTTAAATATGCTGTTGAATTTGACTTGCTAATATTTTGGTGAGGATGTTTGCATCTGTATTGATAAGGGAGATGGATGCATAGTTCTCTTTGATACCTTGTGCATTGTTGGTTTGATACTAACATGGTACACCCACTATGGAAAACACTTTGGCAATTCCTCAAAAAATAAACATAGGATTACACATAGGAGCAGTTCCACTCCTTGGTATATTATCCAAAATAATTGAAAATGAGTTATTAAAGTAGCTAGAATGTTTCTTTTTTAAAATATATTTTACTGATTTCTTACAGAGAGAAAGGAAGAGGGATAGAGTTAGAAACATTGATGAGAGAGAGATATCGATCAGCTGCCTCCTGCACGCCCCCTACTGGGGATGTGCCCGCAACCAGGATACATGCCCTTGACCGGAATCAAACCCGGGACCTTTCAGTCTGCAGGCCGACGCTCTATTCACTGAGCCAAACTGGTTTTAGCTAAAGTAGCTAGAATGTTAAAACACCTCAAATGAATGGATAAACAAAATGTGTCATATATAGGTAGTGGAATAGTATTTACTCATAAAAAGGAATAAAGTACTCATACATTCACTCTATGCCAAATGAAAAGCTAGACACATAATGTGTGATTCCCATAACATGAAATATGAAGAATTGGTAAATCTATATAGAGACAGTAGGCAGATTGGGGGTCTCCAGAGGTTGCTTAATGGCTAAGGGTTTTATTTTGGGTTGATGAAAACGTTTGGCACTACATTCATACAGGTGGTAGCTGCACGACCTGTATATCCAAAATACATGACTGTACTAAATGCCACTGAATCGTTATTCACTTTTAAGTGGTTGCTTCTTTTCCTGTGATGTTCACCTGAAAAGAAGACCAAATTAATGTTGTGATTTGTGTCCTCACAGGTCTGAGGAAGCAAACAAAGCCTTTTCTGCAGCTGTGCAGATGCATGATGTGCTGGTGAAGGCTTGGGCCATGTGGGGCGATTACCTGGAGAACATCTTTGTGAAGGAGCGGCAGCTGCATCTTGGAGTGTCGGCCATTACCTGTTACCTGCATGCATGCCGGCATCAGAACGAGAGCAAATCAAGGAAATACTTAGCCAAGGTGAGGCCAAAAGAATTAGCTTTGACCAAAGATCAATCTGGTAGCCTTCAAGTTTGGATGAAAATTCAGCTACTTCCGAATTCATGCTGAGTGAGAATTCATGCCTTAATTCTCCATTTTTATCACTCTTCAAAGTTCCTTTCCTGTGTCAGTTTTAAAGCAGAAAAAACAGGCCTGGATATTTGCGGGATCCCAGGACATTTATGCAGCAAAACCCAGCCTAGAATCTGGGTCTTAGGTCTCAAGTCCAGTGTTCACTATGGGATTTCACACTGGTCAGAGGTTCCTGCAGACTGATGAGGGGTCTGTAAGGAAAACTTACCTGCTAGACACCTGTTAAGTTCTGCTCTCTCGCCTGCAGGGACAGTGCACATGTTCATAGAGCCTGTCAGCTCTAGTCGCAGGTCATGGTGAGTCCCCTGGCTTTGCGCACACTACAGGGTGATGTCCTGGTTGCAGGCATTCTCATCCCTTGTTGCCTCAGTGTAGTGCTGGGCACAGGATTGGCAATTTGACATGTGCCCAGTGATGATCATCAGCTTGAAAGTCCTTTAGTGTTGCTTTCTCTTGTCCTTCGTCCCTTGCCACAAAACACATAAATACAGCCCAGAATTAATTCCTGCAGAAAACTTAAGAATAAGTTATTCTTTTTTCCTCTTTTGTTTGTTAGAGGTGTGGACTTTTTTAGAATTCCTTAAGATGATGCCAAAATGTGGAATTACAACAGCACAAACCAACTCCATGAGGCAAAGAAACTACCTAAATATCTGACTCCAAATTTGCTTATTTCTAGATGTCATTGTTTTAGACATCCTTGGACACTGGGCTGCCATCCTGGGGCCTACCTGATGCTAGGGTGGTATTCCTCTTGAGATTTTTAGCAAAAGTCCAGTTTGTATTGGTGCGATCACGGGTGTGAATTAGCAGGGTAGCAGGCCTTTACCATCCACCTTAGAGTCACTGGCCACCACCAGCTAGTTGATAGGCTCAATTAATAATTGGCAGTAATGCTAAATCTAAATAAAAACTTCATTTTAATTTTTGGTTTTATTTATCTGTTAAGTTTAGCAATATTGTTGGCCCTTTGGTGGATATGTTTCCAGTAAGATGACTCTGTGTGGTATTTTAATGCTGGGAAAGTCACTTTAAAGGCCTCAGAATTTTTATTCAACTCTAGAATTCTTCCTTCTACCCTAGGTGCTGTGGCTTTTAAGTTTCGATGATGATAAAAACACTTTGGCAGATGCTGTCGACAAGTATTGCATTGGTGTGCCACCCATCCAGTGGCTGGCCTGGATCCCACAGCTGCTCACCTGCCTCGTTGGCTCAGAAGGAAAGCTGCTTTTGAACCTCATTAGCCAGGTCAGAATAACAAGGTGTCTTTGGTCACAAAAAAAATTGTCTTTGTTTCACATTCTTTTTTTCCAGAAAGAAAATGTGCATACTCAAAGCATGGTATATAAGTCAATGAGATGGGAACATGTACACATCTAACTATCTCTTTAAATAAAACATAATTAAGTGTGATCAAAGAATATATCAGGGTTGAAATGAAATAATATGCTATAGCATTGCTGTAATAAAGTGGTAAATTCTTTGCTTGAACATGTTGCCACATAAGATGCAAATACAGTCAAACCTTGGTTCTTGAATATCTCCCATCTCAAACAGTTCGGTTTTTTGACCAAGATGTTCTCGGAAAAGTGTCTTGGTTATTGAACACCACTTCAGCTCGCAACCTGACAACCCCCCTTTTTAAAAAAATATATTTTGATTTTTCACAGAGAGGAAGGGAGAGTTAAAAACATTGATGAGAGAGAAACATCCATCAGCTGCCTCCTGCACACCTCCTACTGGGTATGTGCCCGCAACCAATGTACAAGCCTTTGACCAGAATCGAACCTGGGACCCTTGAGTCCGCAGGCCGACACTCTATCACTGAGCCAAACTGGTTAGGGCCTGACAACCCTTCCTTGCTGATACATCAGCCTGACAAGAAGTATCTCTCAGGCCACAAGCAAAGGGGAGAATGTGAGTCAGTTTACTGCCAAACATCACAGGAAGTTGTGCTATATGTATATGTATATGTATTTTGCTTTTGTTGCTAGAAATGGATCATTAGCACAATTTTAAAACATATATAGGCCATCAAAAGTGCTAATGTTGCTAAAGGTGTAACAGAAACTATCACAGACAATGGAAGAGGTAGAAAACTGGTTGATTCGGATAAATGAAAAGTAGATAGCACGTGACAGCATTTCACAGGCTGTGTGTTATGTGAAGAAGTGAAGATGCTGCATGCTGACTTTCTGAAAGACACCTCTGTAATGAGTGCCAAGAGTGGTTTAAGGGTATTAGGAGTGGTTCTGTAAATCTAAGGAAAGAAGTATTTGTTTATAGATTAAACAGTACATTAGACATGTACTGTATATAAGAAAGGTTAAGGTAGGGACTCATTTGGGGTTCTGGAACAAATTAATTCAATTTACATTTCTAATGGGGGAAAAATGATTCCATTTTCGAACATATTCTGGAAAATAACGTTCAGGACAAATTAAATCCAAGAATTAAGGCTCCACTGTGAAATAACCATTCTCTTAAAATGTAAGGCTACTAGTGAGTACTCTGAGAGCTGGTCACAGTGAAATGTGTGTCTGATTGCTATTTTATAACGGATTTCCTGTCTGTGTCAGGGAGTCTTCAGAGCTTCCCTTCAGAATAAAATTCTCCCATGCATGTGAAGGTTGTTGCCCTTGGTGGAGTTGTTTGGCTGTGGCTGTTAGAGAATTAATGTTGGGTACATTGAGGTTGGTGATGGGGCATCAGGCAGATGGCTTTCATGACCATTATTTAAGAATAGTTCTAGAATGTTCCTGTTCTGAGAAAACATTAGAGGAAGGACCCAAATAGTAGAAATTTAAAGATGCCTCAGTCTGAAATGTAGTACCTTTGTGCTTCCTTTTATAAAATTATAGTCATGTAACTTTTCATGAATGAGGAGCATCGTCACCAAACACTTAGGAACATATCACTCATCATTTTGTCAGTTTACTTTGTTTTTTAAAAACATGTGGTGAATCATCTGTTTTTACCCAGAAAAGGTTTTATTTTTTCCTTGAGAGGAGGTAGCTGTGTTTCTGGAAATGGGCATTTTGCTTGGGGGTTTTCTCTCAGGATATAGATTCAGTCTATGTGTATTGTCATTCATTGAACATCTCTTAATGTTCAGTTAATGCTGAACCATCCTGTGGCTGTGCCAGAGTGAGATAATATCTGCTCAGCTCTTTGAAGAAGTCCTGTAACCCCAATTTGGTAAAACTGGCTTTTCTTACTATAAATAGAAAACTTTAAATCTCCTTGCTGCAGTTATACTGAGTAAAGTTACTAGTATTCACCAATTTTAGCCTGATTGTCAGCTAAAATCATTTCAAAGTTCCCAGTGAGCTGTGCCAAGTAGAAGACTATTCGGTGGTATCTTTTTGTGTTTTCCTTTGGTTGCCTGAATGAGATTCGGAGACTTACGTCTTTTGCCTTCCTGAGATTTACTGAATCAAGTGAAAGTATGGTTTCTGTGTCATTAATGGTCCCCATGCAGAACTGCTGAAATGCATGCACTGTGTGATTTTTCTTGGGTCTTTAAAGCTAAACTGGATATTTTTCTTGCTATTTAACCTGGCCTCATATTAGGTCATTGGTGCAGTATTTGCTTCCTTGATCCAAATGTAGTCCAGCCACCCATTTATGGTTTACATCAGTTATTTTGATACAAAGTGTGTTCGTCCAGAAGAACAGTGAGCAGTGTTCTTTATTACTCCCTGTCTCTGAGCAGGTCGGACGAGTGTACCCCCAGGCAGTCTACTTTCCCATCCGGACCCTGTACCTGACTCTGAAAATAGAGCAGCGGGAACGCTACAAGAGTGGTATGTCTCGGGCGGGGCCAGCTGGCCAGGCTGCGGAGGGTTTGTTCCATGGGCATTCCCACCTAGTCCGCTGTAGACACACGCCTACCCCACAGCGGACTTCCTAGCACGTGGGCCAGTCTCTAGCCAATGAGAGAGAGAATATTTGGGACCAGAAAGCAGAGCCTGATTCTCTTGAGTAAAATCTATGGTTCTTCTTTGCCATAATGTAATTGGGTGTCCATTTACATGAGTGTTTTGACCTTTAAGTAGAAATCATATATGAAATTTTTAGCTATTGGTAATTACAAATAACTTATCTAATTAGTATAACTACATCTTGGTAAGCAGTATAAATATTAGTTACTATAAGATTTTAAATATACATTGAGTAGTTCCTGTATATAAAGAAATAACTTATTTGATGGTTCCAGTTGCCCACTAAGCATGGTGCTTTTTAAACAAAGGATCATTTGCTTCAAAATATTTTTATTGATTTTTTACAGAGAGGAAGGGAGAGGGATTGAAACATCGATGAGAGAGAGACATCGATCAGCTGCCTCCTGCACGCCCCCAACTGGGGATGCACCCTCAACCAGGATACATGCTCCCGACCAGAATCGAACTTGGGACCTTCCGGTCTGCAGGCCAATGCTCTATCCACTGAGCCAAACCAGCTAGGCCAAAATATTTTTAATACCCAGACATTCATGCTATGAGATCAGAATCTTTCTCAGCAGCATCACCTGCCAGTGAGCTGGGTGGGTTAGAGGTTGCACAGCACACTTCCGCCCTCACTTCTTGGGTCCACTTAGGTAGATTCATGTGTTGGTCATTTGAAAATTAAGATGTTTTTATTCCAAGTGAGCC
Organism: Lasiurus borealis; assembly: GCA_004026805.1. Lineage (NCBI taxonomy): Eukaryota > Metazoa > Chordata > Mammalia > Chiroptera > Vespertilionidae > Lasiurus > Lasiurus borealis. Next base: position 71,532 of record PVJN01005011.1, on the reverse strand, counting down.
GAAGCTTAGGCAAATGGGGCTCATGGGTTTTAATAACATTTCTCATACAGCAAGTGATTATATTTTTCAAAAATATCATTTTACACATGGTCTGGCTTTCCTAGGTGAAGAATGTAGACTTGCTTGTTAACTACTTTTGAGCTCCAGAACAAGGCATGTATTGTAAACAAAAATGTTTATACTTAGAGTCAAGTTAAAAGAGGGAGTACAGTGCACACTTGTGCAGCCTCACAGATTCCCCAGCCAGCATGCTGCCACGTTTGCTTTCTTACCAGCATGGACACACTCTGCTGAGCTGGTTAAAGCCAGATAGTAGACAGTCACATTCTCTGTGCCAAGTCCCTCAGAGCACCTCTCCTGAGAACTGGGGCATCCTCCCACATAGTCCTGGGGAAACGGTCTCACGTGTGTCAGCATCGGCAGGAACCAGTGTTCCTTTGGCCGGTGGGTCCTCTAGAGCACCAAGCTCTAGCATCGGTCAGTTTTGCGCTGACATTGGCGTTGTGTGTGTTGCTCTCAGATTCTGGACAGCAGCAGCCAAGTTCAGTGGGTAACCAGTCCCATTCTGCATCAGATCCAGGGCCCATAAGAGCAACAGCACCCATGTGGCGCTGCAGCCGAATCATGCACATGCAGCGGGAACTGCACCCAACCCTTCTGTCTTCCCTGGAAGGCATCGTCGATCAGATGGTCTGGTTCCGAGAAAACTGGCACGAAGAGGTATGTGGATGTGATCTCGAGATTGTCGTTCCACATGCTTTTGTGGCCACGTGATGGTCAGTTAGCTGCCTGGTCATGGTGTCTGTTTGTTGAGTTGAACGGTAGAGTTGACAAGAGTTAATGTCTGTGCTCTAGTGTGGCCTTAAATATTTGAAGTGGGAGGTTTTAAATGAGGGTGAAATTGAGAAAACCATCCTGCCCTTACAGTACTTACTTGGCTCATTCATATGAGCTCAGTCACTTCATGCCGTGGATTGGCCAGGCAGCAGTGGCGGGTGCGAGCAGGAGTGGTGTGTGGTTACTGAGCGCAGTAATCCCCAGAGGCAGGAGTGGGTCTTCCCCCTTTCAGTGGCGGGCCGCCCCCTCAGTGGTGTTTGTATACTGATGATAAAATAATCAGCCTTTATTGCCCAGATACTTTTCTAGTTGTTACCATAGTGTCCTTCTGTGTGCACATGCAGACGTGCAACATTGACACTGAGCATCCGAGTAAGGTTTTCCTGGTTAGTCAACTGAAGGGGATGCACATGACTCAAAAAGAGGGTTGTTGTTTTTTTTAACTGTTCAGGACACTTTCTCCGCATTGTTAAAAACACGGCTCACATGTGGAGCACACGTGATTTTACACCGACTCTGCCACAGAAATCGCCCTGGGGAGGGGAGTTGGGGGTAGCTGCTCAAATGAAGAGCTCTCTTTTGTGAATGGTGTTTGGTCTCTTTCCACTAGGTTCTCAGGCAGCTCCAACAGGGCCTGGCAAAATGTTACTCTGTCGCGTTTGAGAAAAGCGGAGCGGTGTCGGATGCCAAAATTACCCCCCACACTCTGAACTTTGTCAAGAAGCTGGTGAGCACGTTCGGGGTGGGCCTGGAGAACGTCTCCAACGTCTCCACCATGTTCTCCAGCGCGGCCTCCGAGTCTCTAGCCAGGCGGGCGCAGGCCACTGCACAGGACCCTGTCTTCCAGAAGCTGAAGGGCCAGTTCACAACCGGTGAGTCTCACTTTGTTCTTCCTGCGCCGGGAACGTCCCACGCACTGCTTTTCTTTGGGCTTTAGCATAGAAGGTAATTGCATTCATTCATTTTATTTTTTATTTGTTCATTTTTCTTTTCTTTTTTAAATTTTTTTTATTGATTTCAGAGAGGAAGGGAGAAGGAGAGAGAGATAGAAACATCAATGATGAGAGAGAATCATTGATTGGCTGCCTCCTGCACGCCCCCCACTGGGGATCGAGCCTGCAACCCAGGCATGTGCCCCTGTCCGGAATTGAACCTGGGACCCTTCAGTCTGCAGGCTGATGCTCTATCCACTGAGCCAAGCCGGCTAGCGCTATTTGTTCATTTTTCATTAATTGCCTTGTCACTGTACTGGGCAAGCTGGTTATACTATGTTTAGACTCATCACAAGAAAACCTTAAGTCTCACTAGCCTGCAACTACATGTCCCTCTTTCCAATGAAGGTTGCGGTTTGGAGCCAGAGCACCAGGCTCCACCTCTGGGGTTAGCAGTGGGGTGGCTTCAGGCAGACCCTTCGCCTGCTTCTCGATCCCTCCCTCACTTGGTCTTTGTGGGAAAACTCAACAGCGAAACTCAAAGGTGCAGGACTCGGAGTGACAAGTAAAGTTCATACTGGTAGGGATTCTGGTGGCACAGTGACAGGAAGGTTGTGTTTTTGTTATTTGTCCCTGGTTCAGGTTCATGCATTTTCCCAGACCTGTGGGAGCATGAGTCCTGGCTCCACTATGTTCTGCGTGATCTGAGGTAACTGTCCAATCTCCCTTAGCCTGTCTTCATCTGTCAGATTGGGGTCCTCATCCCCCAGCACGTGTAGGTATGTGTCCCCTGTATCTCAGAGCATTCATTCCCTGTCCTTGCTCTGCCTCCCTCCCACTCGTCTGGGGCAGGCTCTCTCCCGAGGGAGCACCAGGTCCCAGACTTGAGCCTGAGGAACTTCTGCAGGCTTGTAAGTCCTGAGTGTCAACCCATGAATGATTATCACATGGAAACAAGACTTACCTGGTAAAATTTCCCAAAGCCAAAAGAAACACTTCTTTTGTAACCATCTTTAAAGCATTCTTTCTTCTCCTGCAAGTGTTGCTCACTGGTTAGAGCATTGGCCATGCACCGAAGGGTTGTGGGTTTGATTCCCAGTCAAGGGCACATACCTGGATTGAAGGTTTGATCCCTGGCCCAGTTGGAGCATGTGCAGGAGGCAACCAATCAATGTGTCTTTCCCACATTGGTGTTTTTTCCTCTCTCTCTTCTCCCTTCCACTCTCTCTAAAAATCAATGGAAAAAATATCCTTGGGTGAGGATTAACAGCAACAACAACAAAATTCTTTCTTTATTGATATGTTAATCCATAGAATAAATGTTTCACATTTTTTAGATATTTAAGTATCTTTTTAAAAGACTTATATCTGAGAGAGCATAGTTAAAACATGTATATCTGTAAAGTAGGTTGCAGTGGTAGAAAAGGAAATATTTGCCCCACTAATTGCAAAGGATACTGTGCAGTTGTAGGCAGGACTGACCTGAAGCCCATCTGAATCCCAGAGTGTGTGTCCCATCATCATTCCAGCAGCCCTGGGCCGGTGTCCCGCTCTTGAGGTGTGAGCTGGGCATAAGGTTGAGAGGCTTCCTCTGAAGAACCAACCCATTGAGGAAAGTGCTTTATGAAAAATAAGAGTCATGCTCTCCCAGAGCTTTTATACTGAAGTGCTCTCATCATCTTAGATTTTCTCTTTGTAAAGTCCATGTGATGTGTGGTCTGTCATCCTTCCCCGGGAACGGAAGGGTTTGAGGTTAGAGTTTTATGGGAGCTATCCTATTTTACTTAAAAGAGGTGATACTCAGCATGTCTTCATCTTAAATAGATTATTAAATTGCAGTCTGAAATAAAGATTTGAAGTGGGACAAATCTGGGTTTGGTGGGGGGGGGGGCGGGGAGGGAAGAAGACACAATCTGGAATTTGGAAGGAGGCTGCCAGGCTCTGAGCCACTTTACCTGCAGTGAGTGCCAGGCCTTCGTACAGAATCCTCCGGTCACTCTGTGCATTGCGCCGAGAAGACCGTCTCTGTTCTAGTGCTGTGTTCGTCTGTAAAGTGTTGGGAGAAAGCTCAAAAACAGTCCATCACATTTCCCCAGAGTGAAGACTCACTTTCCACAGGAACTTGTACGTAAATGTTCATAGCCACTCTATTTGTAATAGCCCCAAACTGGGAATTACCCAAATGCCGCTCGACGGAGAAAGGATGGATGAGTATGGCACTTTCATCCTCATATGAAGTAGACAAAAAGGGCTTAACACATAGCAACTTGGATGAACCTTAAAGAAATTAATACTGAGTGCAAAAGCCAAGATCAAAAGGATACCTACTGCGTGGTTCTTGTTTAGAATTATATTAGATACAAATATTTCATGGAGGTGGAGAATGGATTAGTGATGGCCAGGTGGTGGGGTTGTTGGGAGGAGGTGGGTGTGGCTTAAGGGGGTACCACTTGGACGGCTACACCCTTCCTCCCTGGTGTCTCCACAGTTGGTGTTGATCGTGCCTTCACCAGTTTCTGCTTCCAAATTCATAGTGTTGACCCTGACCCTCAGCCATTTTCTCTGCATTTAGCTGCAGTCCGTTTGCAGAGCCTGGAGAAGGGGGTGAGGGGCGGGTGGGAGGGTCGTTGTGGAGTTGGTGGGAGGGTCTGCCTCCATCAAGGCAGTGAGAAGAGGGAGCAGGAGTCTGGGCAGGGCCTGTGCCTTCCAAGGCAGCCTGCTCACCCCACGTGAGCTAGCTCTGGGCAGAGGAGAGTGCAGAAGAGTGCTTGGAAGGGGCTTGGAGAGACTTGGCACCTGCGCTGCCTTCAGCTTGTGTGTGAAGGTGCCTCTGCCATCACGCAGCCGTCTCATTCGGTCCTTGTCATCACGAGGACAGTGCCTCCCTGTGGCTCTCACAGACCCGTTTCCAGCAGAAACCTGACCTTTGGGCTCTGGCAAGTTAGGGTGTCGAGAACCCTCTCCACCACTGATGCTAATCTGGGTGGGAAATGAGGTTTATTTTAAAGAAGGACTTCCCATGTAATGGACTTTTTAATATTGAGTCTGAACGCTGAAAACCAGAGTGTTTTTGCTTAAGTGAAAAGTGTATGTTTTCCATCTTTGTCATTTTGATTTCTTGCCTTAATTCCCTCTGAGGAACTGCTGTATAACTCAGTCTCGTCCTGGATATTGTCTCCCAGGCCCGCCTGGTGCCTGTGCTCACTTCCACACAGGCCTCAGTTTCCTGGCCGTGCTTGCTCTCGGGGGTCACCTCTAGAGGTGGCAGGTGGGCTTCCGGCACCTTTTAGTGGTGGGGCGCTCAATGCTGAGGCATTTATGCAGGGCCCCCCATCCTTCCTGAAGAGGACAGGTCATGTTTGGGGTGAGGTCCATGTGGCACCGGAGAGCCGGCCACAACAAAGGCCAAAGGCTTCGCTCTGTCTCAGGCACCATTTTCCATGATAAAGAGCAAGAGGGCTTCTAGGACTTGGAGCAGTGGCTTGGGGGTGAATTGGAAGAGCCTGATGACTGAAATGCTTATTCATGTTTTATCTTGAAGATTTTGACTTCAGTGTTCCAGGATCCATGAAGCTTCACAACCTCATTTCTAAATTGAAAAAGTGGATCAAAATTCTGGAGGCCAAAACCAAGCAACTTCCAAAATTCTTCCTCATAGAAGAAAAGTGTCGGTTTTTGAGCAATTTCTCCGCGCAGACTGCTGAGGTGGAAATCCCAGGGGAGTTCCTGATGCCGAAGCCGACACACTATTATATCAAGATTGCTCGGTGAGTGAGCGTGGCCTGGCTCGATCATGGCACTTCCCCTGCACACAAGCCTGCAGGCAGGCCTGGCACCGCACTCAGAGGACAAGATGTCCGAGGGTTTCAGTGACCAGCCCTGGAAGGGTCTGATGGGCGGCTTCAGGGTCTTGTTTGAGTCAAGTTTGTATTTGCTTCCAAAGAACCTTTCCCGACTCCCCACAGAACTTGACAAAATGAAGCCCCCGTGCCTTTGTTCACATTTAGCACACAGGGTTCACACAGAACCAGACGCTGTAGAATGTAGGGAGCGTGGCATCTCATTTGAAATGTAAAGAATTCTGTGAAGAGGCTCCCTTAACAAATAGTCAGGTGCTTCCTTTTATTTCTAACTCAGACACAGGGCTCTGTTTTCCACACGTCAGAATTCAGTCTTCCTTTCCCCAGACCTGCCTGCGGCCCTGGCCAGCGCCCTCCTCTCTGACCTGTGTCAGTGGCCGAGGCCCACGGTGAGGAGGTGAGGGCAAGGGTATGTCAATCCCTCGCGTGCTCCTCGGGGCACCTGCCTGTGCCAGGCGGATGGTCCCTCTCCCGGAGGCCGGAGCTGGGCCCTCTCCCTGTGCTGCTGCTGTGCTCAGGGCCAGACGGGCGACCCACAGGTAGCTCTGGAGTTGGAGCCCTGGTTTGATTCTTTGGAAACTCCAGCTTCATCTTTCTGCTTCTTGTTTTCTCTCCGCTGTGGTTTCTCCCTCGTTTTGTGTTATAGTTGCACTCTTTATGCCTTGTCCGAACAATGGTGTGGTAGTAAGTGAACAAACACTGTAACTACGAGGTCTTAATTCCCCTGACAATTCCTACCAGTGCTTTTGGAAAGCTCCATTTTCTTTTCCAAGAAAAGGACTGGAATTGAGACTGAGGGCGTTTGTTTGTTCCGGTAGGTTTATGCCTCGGGTGGAAATTGTACAGAAGCACAACACCGCAGCCAGGAGGCTGTACATCCGTGGGCACAACGGCAAGATCTACCCGTACTTGGTCATGAACGACGCCTGCCTGACAGAGTCGCGGAGGGAGGAGCGCGTGCTGCAGCTGCTTCGCCTGCTAAACCCCTGCTTAGAGAAGAGAAAGGAAACCACGAAGAGGCACTTATTTTTCACAGGTAGGAGGGCCGCACGTGGGGATACCCAGCAGTGCGCATTAGCCAGCCTTTCAGGGCTTTCCCGTGAGCCGTGTGACAGTACTGAGGATGCGCTGAGCGACGCCAAGAGGGCAGGCCTTGCAAGGAAGAGCCGACCCCTCGACAGGACCTCTGCTCCTGGAGAAGTCCCCCCACCCCCAGCCTTTAGACTCCTCACTGCAAGAGGGGTGCTCTGACAAGTATTTGGGAATGGAGGTGCTACGTCTGTGCCCCCTGCCATCTTGACTCCCCAGGAGCCCCCGTGCTCTGGTGAAACCTGGGCGATGTGTGGAGGCTTGTTATGGTCTGTTACCAGCACACTTCATTGTGAAGTGAGGCCTCTGAACTCCTGGGCCACTCGCTGTAGGACGTGGGCACGGCCCGAGCTTGCCTTCAGCGAGTGAAACACAAGACTCGGAAAGTGGGGTGGCAGGGATCTTGGTCAGGTGGCAGCATCTGAGTGAGGTCTTTCTGTAACTGAGGTGTCCTGGGCAGTTCATGAGTGACCTGTTTCTGTCTTTAATGGGAACAGATGAGACACCTACCATCCCACCAGAGAAGAATGCCATTTTAGTATTGTGGAATCATTTTAGTATTAAATCCAAGGCTAGGAGCCCATTGCAGTACATAGTACATGGAACTTTCTTCTAATACCTAAGGTGTGATCTAACCCAGTTTGACCTAAAATCTCCTACCTTTAATTATAATATAGCCCAAATAACAAGCCTGTGGAAAGCTGTGTGCATGTTGACACGAGTATAATGTGATCGTAGTGTTGATCCTGGCTGTGGGTAATAGATTGCCCTTTCCTTCTTCCAAAGACACAGACTTTTTTTTTAAATCTTCACCTGAGGATATTTTTTCCATTGATTTTTAGAGAGACAGTTGCTGGGAGGTAGAGGATAAGAGAGAGGGAGGCATCAGTGTTAGAGATACATTGATTGGTTGCTTCCTTGCAAGTGCTGTGACCGGGGCTGGGGATCACACCTGCAACCCAGGTACATTCCTTTGACCAGGAATCAAACTTTGGTGCACAGACTGGTGCTCTAACCATGGAGCACACACCAGCCAGGACCAAAGATACAAACTCTTGACTACCACCAAATGCCAGCCCACATATATGTATGTGCCCTGGGATCCTTTGGATTTCTTTATGGATTGAAGCCGTGGAAGCAACCCAGAAGCTGTGGTTTATCTAGCGGAATGATGGTGCTCATTAGCAGCCAGAGTACCTGTGTCACCACGCTGCCAGTCCATGGGCGGGTGGTCACAGGGCCTGGAGATGGGCGCAGCTCACAGCTGCTGCTCGGCTGCTCAGCAGCACCAGTGAGTTTGGCAGTCTCTTTTTTTAAATGTATGTTTTTTATTGATTTCAGGGAGAGGGGGGGAGGGGAGGGGAAGAGAGAGAGAAATATCAGTGATGAGGGAGAATCACTGATCAGCTGCCTCCTGCACACCTCACACTGGGAATTGAACCTGCAACCTGGGCATGTGCCCTGATTGGGAATCAAACCGTGACCTTTTGGTTCATAGGTCGATGCTTATAGATCAGCTGGGCTCTTTATGGTTTTTTAAGATGGTTTCCTAAAGCATTTCTGTCCATCTGTGTCTTAAACACAGTAATGGCAGCTCAGGCTCCGTCACCAGTAGATTGAGCTCTGTGCCACGTGTGCTACATCAGTACGTGGTGTGTGCTCAGCGTTTTCCAGCTTTGCCCATGTGCCCCACACCCACTTTCTCTCCTCAGGACAGGCTGAGTCACCTCTGCTCCCAGGAACATCCGAGGCCGAAGCAAGTGCAGACCTTTGGTGATTCTCTCTCAGCTGTCCATTTCTCTCCCCTCTCTCCTCAGTTCCACGAGTTGTGGCAGTGTCTCCACAGATGCGCCTCGTGGAAGACAACCCCTCTTCTCTTTCCCTCGTGGAGATCTACAAGCAGCGCTGTGCCAAGAAGGGCATTGAGCATGACAACCCCATCTCGCGGTACTATGACAGACTGGCCACGGTGCAGGCGCGTGGTACGCAAGCCAGCCACCAGGTACAGAATCGGGACAGTCAGGCATTCAAGCTGCCACCTTAGGCCTCAGAAACTGCTGCTTTTTGCTCCCATGACAAGAGTGCTCAGAAAAGCAGTGTGTGCACGAACGTGTGTGTTTGTGAGTGTGAGCATTGTGTGTGTGCGCGTGTGTGCGTGAGTTGGTAGAAAGGAGAGGACCACTGAGTGACATTTACTGCAGATTGGTGGTCATAACAGGAAAAAGGTAAGTTTCAACCTTGCAGAGGTTCCTAATCCTTTATCTGCACTTACAAAACAGCTCAGGAATTAGAATTTTAAAAATGTCTTCACTGCACACTCATGGCAGCCAAACCTCTTCTAAGTGATGTTCCTGTTTATCAGGGTTGTGGCTGGGGCGTTAGTAATGCACTCGGTGCCGTATGTGCTTCGTAAAGCACAGGAAGCGGCAAGCCCGGGACCACCTCGCGCACTAGGGCTTTTACTTACCTCCATTGTTGCTGAGAGCACGTGTGGATCCCTGGAGGGAAACCGACCGCTCTGTGCACTTCCCCGTGCAGTCAGAGGACACTGCAGATGCTATTAGTTACAAAATTAGCTCTATTGGTGCCACGGAAGAAGTTACAGTTTGAGAGTTTTCCTTTTGAGGGAAAGAATAAGTGAGTTGGATGGAGAATCATGGAGTGACTGTCATTTTAGGTCCTTCGAGACATCCTCAAGGAAGTGCAGAGTAACATGGTGCCACGCAGCATGCTGAAGGAGTGGGCTCTGCACACCTTCCCCAACGCCACAGACTACTGGACGTTCCGGAAGATGCTCACCATCCAGCTCGCGCTGATTGGCTTCGCGGAGTTCGTCTTGCATTTAAATCGGCTCAACCCCGAGATGTTACAGATCGCTCAGGTAGTTTGGTGTGAATAGCCAGTCCCTCTCCTTTAGACGTCTGCATTCTGCTGTTTTAGTTCTAAAATTCCTCCTTCTGAAATGTAGGACACTGGCAAACTGAACGTTGCCTACTTCCGATTTGATATAAATGACGCAACTGGAGACCTAGATGCCAACCGTCCTGTTCCTTTTCGCCTCACGCCCAATATTTCTGAATTTCTGACCACCATCGGCGTCTCTGGCCCCTTGACCGCCTCCATGATTGCTGTTGCCCGGTGCTTTGCTCAACCAAACTTTAAGGTAGGTCATGAGTTGTCTGCAAAAAGCGCAGGCTGAGCTCACACAGTACACGCTGCGACCTCACAGGAAGTGCTGATCTGCTCGTGAGGAGGAGAGAGCTGAGCCAGTAGAGCGTGTTGTTGCTGTACAGTGAAAGCTTCTGCACTCGGAAAAGGGCTTTAAAAAGAGGTGTTAGGCTGTTGAGGAATCTGAGCCTTTATTGGGTAACCTCCCCCACTGTTAGCACTGCATGTCAGTTTGGATTACTCCAGTTTATAGCTGCCTCTGTTTCTCACTTTGCAAACCTTTTTCCTCTGAAAGAGCAGATGTGTTCTCTGTAGGGTGGGCGGTGGGGATGGGCCTAAACGAATGGGGTGTGTGAGCCCATTGTAAACCCCCCGTGGTATGAGGTGTGGCGAGATGCCCTGGGCCACGTGCGGTGTGTGACAGCGCTCCCGGGGGCAGGACAGCAGCGTGTCGGCCATCCCCGGCACTGTCTTGGCTCCTGGCACTGCACTGGTGGTCCTGATGGATTATATTCTCCCAGCAATTGTGCAAGTGGGGAAATTGAGGCCAGAGGAGGACCTGTCTCTTCACAGTGGAGGACAGAAGACAGTTTTCTTTTTCTGTTTTTTTAACTTCTGAAATAAGCCATCTCTTTTTTTTTCTTTCTTTTTTTTTAAGATAACCAGTTTGTGCCTAGAGGAGGCTTCAGACTCTAATTGCTTTCCCAAAACATTTACTGAGAACAGCTTTTAAGCTATTGAATAAGCTCTTAATTGTGAACAAGGACTTACCATAGACACGACTGGCTCTTTCTGATGAGCAGTTGCACATATCTGAAGTGTAGAAGGTTCTTTTGGGGTGTCGTGGTGAACTGTGACAAACATGAATAAATGGCCTTTAGGTCTCATGTTGGTGAGGAGTTGGTGCTCTGATGCAGCGAATAGTTCACTGTTAGCCATTTGTGCTTTAGGGCATGAGATGTGAAGTTTTCAGATAGACAGACAGGTTGTACTTTGGAAACCAGTGTAGGGAACTCCTTAGAATGGCATTCAGTTCGAAACCTCTAGAAAGAAGGAAGGCTCTCATGTATTTTTAAATTTAGTTTTTAGTTATAAGTGACAATATTATGTGAGTTTCAGGTGTATAGTATAGTGGTTAGACATTTATATAACCCACAAAGCAACCACCCCATCAGCCTACTACCCACCTGGCACCATACACAGTTGTTACAATATTGCTGGTATATTCCTTATGCTATACTGCACCTCCCTGTGACTGCTTTGTAACTGCCCATCTGTGCTACTTAATCTCTTCATCTTTCCCACCAGCCCCTCAAACCCTCTTCCATCTGGCTGTCATCTGTTTGTCCTTGGGATCTGTTAGTTCCTCTTTTATTTGTTTTTTTTCGATTCCACATGTAAGTGAAATCCTTTGGTATTTGTCTTTCTCTATCTGACATATTTCACTTAGCATAATACACTCTAGGTCCATCCGTGTTGTCTCAAATGGCAAGATTTTGTTCTTTTTTGTGGCTAATATTCCACTGTATATGTGCACCACTACTTTTTTACCCACTTGTCTATCGATAGCACTTGTGCTGCATCTATATCTGGCTTATTGTAAATAATGCTGCAGTGAACATGTGTATATGCATGTGGACATGCAGTGGTGCATATATACTTTTGGATTTTTAGATAAGTACCCAGAAATGGAATTAGATCATATGGAGGATCTATTATGTTTTCAGGAAACTCCATACTATTTTCAACAGTGGATGCACAAGTTTGCAATCCCACCAACAGAACACATCCTTGCCAGCACTTGTTGCTTGTTGATTTATTGGTAATAAGGCGCTCCTTATTTTAAAGGCCTGTTACAGCTTGGAGTAATGCCACACACTGCTCAGTGCATAGGCTGTGCTGGTATAGGTGGGAAGAAATTGGGCCTTCTCCAAACTTGGAGCCAAAATTTCTCCACAGCCTAAATGTAGTGAATGCCTTTACAGTAAGCTAAATCAGGCCATTCTGTATGGGAATCTCTTTTAAAACACATGCTTTTAGCCCCTAAAATACTGTGGGATAAAGCCATTGACATGTTAGTATGAACGGTCCTGGGGGTTTTGCATTCTTTTGACTATGACAGTGGGTTAGGGTTGGATATCTCAGTTCATGAAGAGGTGCAAGCTTTGTAGTCAGTCCCTCTCTTGAATTGCCTTCTGCTTGTCTTGGTGATCTCAGTACCGAAGTCCTGCCTCTGGTTTCCTGTCCTCTCGGCCCCTCGCCCCAGGTACTCCCTCTCCCTCCTGCCATATGCACCCCAGACACCACCTCCGTTCTTTCACGCTCCCTTCCTTGAGAACACAGGTCCAGTGGCTCCATGCCCGTGGGAGAGCTGCCCCGGGGGCTTCTCCTTCCGGTGCCTCTTTCTTCGGCCCAGACGCCCCGGGAGGCACCAGGCTTGCTCGGCCCACACTTGTGGCGGAAAGCCAGCATTGGCAGAGCCCAGCCCTTGGGGACTCCTCGCCGCTCCTGGGCGGCAGGCCCGCCGGGCCAGCCAGCTCTCGGTGGGAAGCTGCCCCTCTGGTCATCGTTGCTTGAATGTGAGCGTTTCTCTCCCTCCTCGCACAGGTGGACGGCATCCTGAAAACTGTGCTGCGGGACGAGATCATTGCTTGGCACAAAAAGACACAGGAGGACACCTCTTCTCCTCTCTCCGCCGCCGGGCAGCCAGAGAACATGGACAGTCAGCAGCTGGTCTCCCTGGTCCAGAAAGCTGTCACCGCCATCATGACCCGCCTGCACAACCTCGCCCAGTTCGAAGGCGGGGAGAGCAAAGTGAATACCCTGGTGGCCGCCGCCAACAGCCTGGACAACCTGTGCCGCATGGACCCCGCCTGGCACCCCTGGCTATGACACGGCCACTCCCACTCGGAGTTGAAGGCCGCCTCTCAGGCCCCCGCACGCGCCTCCCCGCCTCCTCTGCCTCGTCTATTCGGCGTTGGGTCCTCCAGGCTCCCGCGGTACGGTGTTCCCCTGCTCGCTGGCATGAGAAAGCTGTGAAGTCAGTGTAGAGGGAGCTGAGCCATGGAGGGGAGGCCACTCAGATGCTGGAGTTGAAACTCGAAGCTTTTAAAATAACCTTTCAAGAAACCAGGATTCCCTGGCCCGGAGTTTGTGAATGCCTCGCCCCCTCCGTCTGCGGGCGGACAGACCGAACTGTAGGAAACAGTTCCAGAATGTCCTTTTTAACGTGCAGAAGTCACACCGACAGGAGCTCGTGCTCTGTACAGACTTTGTAACAGCTGTACAGAAACCCACTTGGTTAGAGAAACAGGAATTATGAACAAATCCTGCTGGTTTCACCCCAAGCACAAACTTCCATGCTGCAGGGCCAGCACGGGGACCGCACCGAGCCTGGCCCGGTTCCGAGCCTCGTCCCTGGGGCTGCTGGCAGGTGACTTCAGCTCTTTGAATGTCTGCTGGACTCTTATCATTGTACCTGAGAAAATCACTTCTTCCTAATTTAAAAAGAAGCGGCAACAGAAGTTTGTTAGCTCCAGTCTGTGTTCACCTTTTTATAAATATGAGTATTGAGAATGTTCTATCTAAATTTGTACAGTGTGATTTTTTTAGAATAAATATTTTATAAAAGGAGGTGTGGTCCCTTATGTGTTAAAATGCCTGTTTCTGTGAGGTGTTTCCTCTGCCTGGATGTTCCCCAGGCCTCTGTCTCCATGTATCCTTCCTGGGTGTGTGTGTCCGTGTGTGTGTGCGTGTGTGTTGGCAGAAATGGCCTGTGCCCGAGGCCTCCGCTGTGCCCTCCCGTCGTCTCTGTTGGGGCTTTGCGAGCCTGGGGTCCCGCCTGCCTCGTGCTCTGGGCGGAGCTCGCACGTGGTGGTTGCGGAATGGCGTTTGGGTAAAGGTGTCGAGTCGGTGCACTGGTGAGAAGGGCTCGCCCACACTGCCCAGGCACACTGCTGGTTTCTAGGAAAACCAACTCAGGGGTCTTCTGAGCTCCGTCTGTGAGAGGCAAGCCTGAGGATCTGCAACGGGATCTGAGCCAGTGACGCCAGGACCACAAACCTCGGCTTTCTCACCTGAATATGGCATCCGACGGGGAGCTGGGCCCTCAGAGCTGAGGAAGGTCAGGAAGAGGGCTCATTTATGGGGGAACCCCACACTGTATATGCCCGTCTCCAAACACGATTTCAAGGTTAAGTATTGTTAATAGACATTTCTTTTTTAATCCGTACCCAAGGGAATGTGAGATATGTAACATTTTTTGAGAGGGAGGGAGAGAGAAACAGGAGCATCGATCGATAAGTTGCCTTCTACATGTGCCCTGATGGGGTATCAACCCCCACAATCTTGGTGTATTAGGGCGATGCTCTAACCAACTTTTTAAAAACATGTTTTTAGAGATTGATTGGAGAGGGAGAGGGAGAGAGGATGCAGCCAGCCAAGATAACAGTTGGGGTTGAGGCCAAGGCCACGGAGCTCGCAGAGGCAAGGCTGAGGACAAGGAGTGGACCCATGACCAGGCCAGGACGCCGGGCCAACGACAGGAAGGTCATCGAGGATATTTTCTTCATTGATTTCCAGAGAGTGGAAAGCAGGGGGAGAGACAGACAAAACCTCCACGTGAGAGACACATTGATTGGCTGCCTCCTGCAGGTGCCCCAACTGGGGCCAGGATCGAGCACTTGCCCTTGAGCAGAATAAAACCCATGATCCTTCAGTCTGTGGGCTGATGTTTTAATCACTGCAAAACCAGCTAGGGTTATAACACTGATTTCAGAGGGGAAGGAAGAGGGAAAGAGAAACATCAGTGATGAGAGAGAATCACTGATTAGCTGCCTCCTGCATGCTCCCATCGGGAGATAGAGCCCACAACCCAGGCATGTGCTCTTGAATGGAACCTCGGACCCTTCAATCCACAGGCCGACATTCTATCCACTGAGCCAAACCAGCTAATTGATTATTTTTAAATTAATTGGTTACATTGGTTAATAAAATTAGCAATTTGCAGTGTAACAGTTTGCATTTAAGGAAAAATAGCAGCTCTTACCTCGGAGGGAGCTTCTTGAATCAAATTTTACTGGCAGTCCATGGGACAACGGGCAAAGGTGAGGGGGCCAGGAGGGCCCCTGGCCCAGGAATCTTCCCAGCGCTGACCCAGGGTCACAGACTGCCCGCCAGCGAGGCCGGCCTTTCACAGCCTCAGGAACAAACAGTCCCACGTACACGGCTGTGACGCGTGGGGGAACTTCCTGCAGGCCTTTCCTAGATCGTCAAGCGAATCAGGAAAACGGGGAGAACCTGTGCTGACGCCACGTTTACCCAATTCCTACAATTAAAGTCCCAACTACACCCTGTTCTGCTCTCCCAGCAGAACCTACAGAAATCAGCTCCTTGTGGTTTTTATAATTATTTAAATAAAATTTCCAGTCTCTCTAGCCTTCAAAAGATTAAATAGCTTTAAGAACAGTTGATGAAGCCTTGAGTTCAGCAAGAGGAGTTCAGCAAGAGGAGGCTCCTTCCCGGTTTAACGCGGCTGATGGTCAGCAAATTGCCTACTTAAGCCCAGGTGTGGAGAGTGGCCGGCACTGCACGAGGGCTGAGGCCTCCCAGCTGGGAGAGGGATGCGCCCACCTGCTTAGGAGCCTGAGGGGGGAGTCGGAGAGGTACCTCAGGCCCGCAGCCCTCGATGTGTTACGACGAGGTGCCTGCCCCTCCGCCCCCCGCTGATGCCTGAAGATGGAGCCTGGTTCATCGGTCGGCACACCTGTCCCCGTGGGGAGCGGAGCACTGGCAGGTAAGGGCACGCCAGGCCCCAGGAGCCATTTCTTAGTTCCTTACGTGTCTCGCAGTCTCCTGGGCCCGAGCTGTTGGCTTTGAAACCTAGATGTTCTGGGGGCTGGTCTTTCAGGTGCAGGTGTTAAAAGTTGGGGAACCCAATGTCGGAGTCAGACCCCTAGCTCCTCAGGAGACACAGTGTTTTCCGTTCCCCCAGATGGACTGTGTGGCTGAGCCGGGGGATGGGGGTGGGGTGGGAGTGGGATGGGGGGTGAGGGGTGGAGGGGGGCGGGGCAGTGGGCCTCACTTGTTCTCGGATATGTAGGCATCACTCAGGCATTTCTGTTTCCCACGGGAAGCTGTTCATGCGTGGCTGCTGATTCTGTGTGTGTTGGGGAGGAGGTGAGTCCAGGGTTCTCTCCTGGTGCCATCTTGAACCCAGGACAGTTGTGGAGGCTGGAAGTCAGATCAGGTGCCACGGGTCAGCCCTATGCAGAGTAAGCAAGCACCGCCTGCTCTTTTGGGACAGCATGGGTAGACCTGGGCTGTGTTTTATACAAGAAAAAAAAGTGAGTCGAGCCTGTTAAATACCTTTGCCTTCGTGCTCAGTGTTGGGAGCAGCGGCCTGGGCACATGCAGGAGGCAACCGACTGATGTGTCCTTCTTACCCTGATGTTTCTCTCTCTCTTACTCGATCTCTCCCTTCCACGCTCTCTAAAAATCAATGGAAAAAATATCCTCGGGTGAGGATTAACAACAAAATACTATAAAAAAGGGGGATTCTGGGAGACAAAAGATGGGTTGGATCTGGAGGAAAAGGTGGGGCTCAAGAAACGTGGGAGAACCAGGATGCAGTCTGCAAATGGTGGTGGGCGCCTCGGGAGGGAAGGGGAAGGCGTATTCTGGTGGGCACGTGGGCCACCCTGCTAATGGACCCGCTAACTGGGGGAGGGGGGAAGGAAGAGGGTCAAACGAGGAGTTACAAACCCTGGATTATGAACCGCTGTGAGCTGGGGCTAAAGTTTTTACCCATCAGTAGGAAAAAAAATCACTTTACCAAAGTGAGGTATTCACAAAGGACAATCAAAATTATAGTATTTTATTATGAAAAGTTTTGATGTTAAATGTTCTTTTTAAAATTAAATGCTGATGACATAGACGATTGTTTTTAATTTTTTAAAAATTTATCTTTATTGTTGAAAGTATTACCGATGTCCCCCCTTTTTTCCCCATTGGCCCCCTCTACCCCGCACCCACCCCTCCCAGGCCTTCACCACACTGTTGTCTGTGTCCATAGGCTGTGCATGTCAGTTCCCCAGCTAATCGCCCTCCACCCTCTGCTGCTACCTTCCCTCTGAGATTCCTCAGTCTGTTCCATGCTTCTGTGTCTCTGGATCTGTTTTGTTCCTCAGATTCCACATATGAGATCACATGATATGTCTTTCTCTGACTTATTTCACTTAGCATGATACTCTCCAGGTCCCTCCATGCTTTCTCAAAGGGTAAGAGATTCTTCATTTTTACTGCTGCATAGTAAGTATTCCATAGTGTAAATGAACCACAACTTTTACTTTTCTATTGATGGACACTGAGATGTTTCCAGATCTTATTTATTTATTTATTTTTTTAAAGAAACATTTTTTTAAAATATATTTTATTGATTTTTCACAGAGAGGAAGGGAGAGAGAAAGTCAGAAACATTGATGAGAGACATCGATCAGCCGCCTCCTGCACACCCCACACTGGAGATGTGCCTGCAAGCAAGGCACATGCCCCTGACCGGAATCGAACCCGGGACCTTTCAGTCTGAAGGCCGACGCTTTATTCACTGAGCCATTTATTGTAAGCTGTGCTGCTATGTACATAGGGGTGCATATATTCCTTCCAATTGGTGTTTCCGATTTCTTGGGATATATTCCTAGAAGTGGGATTACTGGGTCAAATGGCAGTTGCATTTTTAGTTTTTTGAGGAAACTCCATACTGTGCTTCACAGTGGCTGCACCAGTCTGCATTCCCACCAGCTGTGCAAGAGCGTTCCCTTTTCTCCACATCCTGGCTAGCACTACTGTTTGTTGATTTATTGATGACTAGAGGCCCCGTGCATGAAAATTCATGCACTGAAGTGGGGGGAGTCCCTCAGCCCAGTCTGGGAGCCCTCAGGGGTGGGAGGTGACCTGGTGATCAGGGGAAGGCAATGCTCCATCACTCTTCTGCTGCTGCCACTGCTGGCAGCGCAAGCCTTGGCTGGCCATGGTTACCTGAACCTCTGGCAGTCCTGGGAGGCTGGGGGGCTGAGGGCGGGTCCAGCTGCATCACGTGCCTGCCACTCCCACCTCCTGGCGGGGCTGAAAGGACTGGGGGACTCCAGCAGGGCTGAGGGAACTGAGTGTCTCCATCTCATGGCTGTGGGCCCCACCATATTTTGTGATGGTGTGATGGTCAATTTGCATATCCCCTCTTTATTAGATAGGATAGCCATTCTGACAGGTGTGAGGTGATACTTCATTGTTGTTTTAATTTGCATCTCTCTGATGATTAGTGACTTTGAGCATGTCTCTTGGCCTTCTGTATGTCCACTTTGGAGAAGTGTCTATTTAGGTCCTTTGCCCATTTTAAATGGGATTATTTGCCTTCTTTTTGTTAAGATGTATGAGTTCTTTGTATAATTTGGAAATTAACCCTTTATCAGATGTATTATTGGCAAATATGTTTCCCATGCATTGGGCTCCCTTTTCATTTTGTTGATGGTTTCTTGTGCTGTGCAGAAGCTTTTATTTTGATGTAGTTCCATTTTCTCCATCGCTTCCTTTGCCCTAGAAGATATATCTGTAAGCAGAGATGTCTGAGATGTTCCTACCCATGGTTTTTTCTAGGATTTTAATAGTTTCATGTCTTACATATAAATCTTTTATCAATTTTGAGTTTATTCTTGTGTATGGTATAGATTGGTGGTCTAGGTTCCTTTTTTTTTTTTTGCATGTACCTGTCCAATTTCCCTAACACCATTTATTGAAGAGACCATCTTAATTCCATTAATGGAGCGTAATGGCTTGGGTCAGTTTCTGGGGTCTCTGTTGTGTTCCATTGATCTATATGCCTGTTCTTGTGCCAGTATTAGACTATTTTGATTACAGTGTCTTTGTGGTATAACTTGATATCTGGTATTGTGATCTCTCCAACTTTGTTCTTTCTTAATATTGTTGTGGCTATACAGGGTCTCTTTTTGGTTCCATATAAATTTTTGGAGTGTTTGTTCTAGATCTGTGAAATATGCCATTAGAATTTTAATAGAGATTGCATTGAATCTATAGATTGCTTTGTGTAGTATAGATTTTTTAATGATGTTGATTCTATCAATCCATGAACACCGTATATTCTTCCACTTGTTTATATCTACCTCTATCTCTTTTTTCAGATTGTTATTAATATTTTTGATTTGATAAATCTTTATTGTTCAGATTATTATAATTGTTCCTCTTTTCCTCCCCCACCCCTCCCTCTGCCCTTACCTCTCCCCCCCATTGTGCTCATCCATAGGTATATGATTTTTGTCCAGTCTCTCAGTAACCCCTCACTCTTTTCCCCCTGAGAATCGTCAGTCCACTCCCTTTCTGTGCTCCTGATTCTATTACACTCACCATTTTATTCTGTTAATCAGATTTTTAATTCACTTGATTTTTAGATTCACTTGTTGATAGTTACATATTTGTTGTTCATAATTTTTATCTTTATCTTTTTCTTCTTCTTCCTCTTCTTAAAGAGTACCTTTCAGCATTTCATATAATACTGATTTGGTAGTGATGAATTCCTTTAGTTTTTTCTTATCTGTGAAGCTCTTTATCTGCCCTTCAATTCTGAATGATATCTTTGCTGGGTAGAGTAATCTTGGTTGTAGGTTCTTGCTATTCATCACTTTGAATATTTCCTGCCACTCCCTTCTGGCCTGCATAGTTTCTGTTGAGAAATCAGCTGACAGTCATATGGGTGCTCCCTTGTAGGTAATTAACTGTTTTTCTCTTGCTGCTATTAATATTCTCTTTGTCTTTTGCTCTTGGTATTTTACTTATGATGTGTCTTGGTGTGGTCCTTTTTGGATTCCTTTTGTTTGGAGTTCTGTGCACTTCCTGGACTTGTAAGTCTATTTCTTTTACCAGATGTGGGAAGTTTTTAGTCATTATTTCTTCAAATAGGTTTTCAGTGTCTTGCTCTCTCTCTTCTTCTGGCACCCCCATAATTCTGATGTTGGTACACTTGAAGTTGTCCCAGAGGCTCCTTACACTATCTTTCAATTTTTGGATTTTTTTTCTTTTCCAGTTGAGTGTTTTCTGCTTCTTTGTATTTGAAATCTTTGACTTGATTCTTGCATTCTTCTAGTCTGCTGTTATGTCTCTGTATAAATATTTTTTTTATTTCAGTCAGTGTATGTTTAATTTCTAGTTGGTCCTTTTTCATCTCCTTTTGGGTCTTGCTAAATTTACCTATCTTTTCTAGGAAATTTTTGAAAAACCTTATAACGGTGGTTTTGAACTAACTCTATAGCCAGTCATTTGTTTTCCTCCATTTTTTTTGTTTGTGTTATGTTCCTTTGTCTCCGCATTTTCACTGCTTCCCTGAGTTGGTAAAGTAGCTTTGTGTGCTAGGTGTCCTATATGGCCCAGTAGTTCCGCCTCCCCAGTTACCTGAGGTGGACTCTCTTGGTGCACCCCTTTGTGGACTGTGTGTACAGCCTTGTTGTAGTTAAGTCTTGATCGTTGTTGGTATCACTGGGGGAAATTGACCTCCAAGCCAACTGGTTGTGAGGATCAGCTGTGTCTATGCTGGGAGAACTTCTGTGCTGGAGTCAGCCTTATGATATAAGACTTGCAAGATTGCAAAAGCCTCAGTGTTCAGCTTGGATGGGGCGGAATCTCAGGGCTGAGCAGACAGCTTTGGCTTTTCATTAGCTCTGTCCTACGTGGCCCCTGGGTCTTCGTGTCCCTTGGTAATCACTGCAGCCCTCTCTGTGCGCTCGCACTCACACACCTCCAAACCTCTGCCTTTCTGGCTCCCCTGAGTTTTCGTGCACTCTGGGGACCCGTATGAGTCTGGGTCCCCAGGGTCTTGCCCGGAACTTGGGTTCAGTGCAGTCAGAAGTGGAGTTCAGCACATTTGGGAGGTTCTGTCTTCCTCCTGCTAGAGAAAGCCAGCGGCACAATCAGCAGTCAGCCCTATGTTTTTCGCAGCTCCCCTAAGTTTCCTTGCATTCCTCCCTTTTCACCACAGTCCAGACTCCCCCCACGCGAGTCTCATGTGGAACTGGGGTTCAGTGCAGTCGGATATGGGGTTCAGTGCAGTCAGGAGTTGTCTCCCTCCTGCTAGAGGAAGCCAGCCAGGCACTCTGAGGCCCGACCTCTCCACGCACGCGTCTCCGTACCTCAGCTTTTTGCAGCTCCTCTGAGTCTCCGTGAGTCCCTCTCTTTCCTTCTAGTTGTAGAATTTCCATTCAGCCAGCTTTCCTGTGGTTCTGGATGATGTCCATTCTGTCTTTTAGCTGTAGTTTTGAAATTGTTGTGTGAGGCAGCAGTTTAGGTATTCACCTATGCCGCCATCTTGATTTTCTGTTATTAATTTTTAATGTCATATATGATAAAGTAAAAAATTAATTGGTATACAAAATAGAAAAGTTTTGGAAACTTCATATGGGATTCCTTAGAATTATAATAGTATAAGTTTAAAAAAATCTGTACCTTATATTTAATTCCAAAATTTAATGTAGTAAAAAAACATATGGCCCTGACTGGTGTGGCTCAGTTGGTTGAGTGTCCTTCCATTCACTGGAAGGTCATTGGTTTGATTCCCGGTTCAAGGCACATACCCAGGTTGTGGGTTCAATCCCCAGCCAGGGCATGTATGGGAAGCAACTGGTCAATGTTTCTCTCTCACATGGATGTTTTTCTCTCTTTTCTTTTTTCCTAAAAATAAATAAATAAATAAATAAATAAATAAATAAATAAATAAATAAATATTAAAAAATCAATAAATATATCCTTAGGTGAGAATTAAAAAAAAAAAAAAAAAGACCCTGGCCAGTGTTCTCAGTGGTAAAGTGTAGGCCCATGCACTGAAGAATCGTGGGTTTGATTCCCAGTTGAGGGCACCTACCTGGGTTTCAGGTTTGATCCCTCTGCTCAGTCAGGGTGTGTATGGGACACAACCAATCAATGTGTCTCTCTCACATTGTTGTTTCTCTCTCTCCTTCCTTCCTTCCTTCCTCCTTTCCATACTCTCTAAAAATCAATGGAAAAATATCCTCGATTGAGAATTAATAAAACAAATAATATGTACACATATAGATGAAAATCTTAAGTAAAATACCACCAAATATAATTCAATCTATTTTTGCTCCTATATCTTGTGAATGTAGTGTGAGAAAACCTATTATGTATTACCCTTCTTATATGTTTCTGGATAACATATACATTCTTGTTTTACATTTCTTTTAATTTTAAAATGTTTTTATTAATTTCAGAGAGAGGGTGAGGGAGAGAGAGATAGAAACATGAATAATGAGAGAGAATCATTGATCAGCTGGCTGCCTCCTGCACGTCCCACACTGGGAATTGAGCTCGAACCTGGGCATGTGCATTGACTAGGAATTGAGCCATGATCTCCTGGCACACTGGTCTGTGCTCACCACTGTGCCACGCCAAGCGGGCTGCATTTTTTAAAATGAATTATCTAGTTACTCTATTCATCTTGAACTCACCAATCTACCTTCAAATGATGTTTTACCACTTCACCTACAATATAAGAATCCGACAACAGTAAACTTCCATTTCTTTCCTACCATTGTGCTATTAATATATTTTGTTATGAACTCCAGGACACATTACAGTAATATTAATTTTTGTACCAGACCACACATTAGTTTTTTAACCCTTTCCCAAGGCTATGTTTTATTGATTTTTTGAGAGAAACATCAATGTATGAGAGAAACATTGATTGGTTGCCACTCATATGTGCCCTGACCGGGGATTGAACCCACAACCTTTTTGCTGTATGAGATGATGCTCTAACCAACTGAGCTACTTGGTCCACCAGAACATGGGTTTTTACCAGGAGTAATAGTGTCCCTTTTCCATTGGGGGCGAATAGATGAAAATGTGTAAAAAGCCTTCTTAGGAAGGTGTGGTACATACTCATCTATTAGTTCTAACAGCTTTTTGATACGCTTTTCTCAGGTTTTTCTGTACATGAGCTTACATTCAGTCTGCTGTGCTCCTGCTGGTTTGTGAAGGGGGACAGAGACCACGTTGCCAGTTTCCCCAAACTATGCTGCTGTGTAGGCAAGTGAAACAAAACGAGAAAACACAACATTACTTTAGAGGAGAGATAAGAAATTGCTCTTTCCCTGAGCCAACAGAATATACTGAAGTAGCAAAACGAGAGTATTGTCTGTATACTAGCCGGAGGCCAAAGTAGATGGAAATAAGTTTGTAATGAGATCACGTTTTATAACTGTACATTTACAAATCATATCCTAAATATTATAGCATTATGAAGCTTTCACTTGAGCTACTGTGTAATCACTTCAATAACAGCATTAAAACTTAAAGAGCAAATGGTCGAAATTATTTCAGAAGACAAAAAAATTATTGCTGTATTGTGGATTGCTTTATGGACTTAATAGTAACACTTCTGCATTAGCACTGCCTACAAATGGAATGGAGTGGAAGCAATTACCTTGTAAGATTCACATTCAAATATTCTTTAGCTATTATCATTATTCTGGAAGAATTCTACGTAGATTCTAATTTGGATCATTGTATCACCTCTAAACTCAAAGCAAGGAACCTCGCAGTTGCTTTACGTGGGGCTTACTGAGAGGCCTGGAGGCTCTGGACCCGTCACTGGCGCCGGGGAAGGCAAGTCCTGTGCCTGGGGCTGTGCACAGCGTGGGGTCCAGGCATTTGTCGGTGGTGGGGAGTGTGGGCCAAGGACACTGTTGAAGGAGTTCCTGGGGGTGGGGCCTTGTCCAGATCCTCAATGTCGGGAAGGACGGTGTCTGAGGGGAGGACCCGGCCTCAGCGCCGGGTTCTGTCTGGCCACTGGGGACACAGGGGACCTGAGCCTGCGGGCTGTGGTTCCACCCAGAGCACCCACCCTGGGTCCCGGCACCATCCCAGTCCCCTGGGCCTCAGGCCTCTGCCAGACGCACCGCCTCAAACAGCAGAGCCAGAGGTTAAAGTTTGAATTCCTTCCGAAAACCTCCCCTGAGCGTGTGCTTCCTCTCCCTGCATTACCGCGTCTCCCTGGTGGGGAACGGGCTGGCCTTGGCCGTGCCTGTTCAGGGGAGGGTGTGTCCCCACAAGAACTTCCGTCTCCGCAGACTCCGGCTCTTGGCCTTTACATCGCTCCGGAGCAGCTCTCTCCGCACAGGGAGTTCGTTGGGGATTGACTGTTCAGTGGAGTCCATAGCTTATCTCAGGGAGGTTCTTGCCTGCACGGCCACATTTTAAAACGATGCTAAGAGTTGTAAGAGGAAATGGGAAACGTAGGTGTGCAGGTTCTCCTCCCAGTGCGAGCGCTCAGTGATGGGCCATTTCCCGCGAGTGTGGCTGCTCCCCAGCGCTGCGGGCGTGGGGTGCACAGGGCCTGCGGCTCAACGTCCTGTCTTCTTTTAATCCCGGAAGATCCTGTAACTTTCAGGGATCGAGTTCCATTGATACATTAAAAATGATTCCAACTTTCAATTTCTAATAGAAGTTTGTGGGTTTTCTCCAGTTTTATTGAATACAATCGGCACGTCACGCTGTATTCGTCCAAGGTGCACAATATGATTTCACCCCGCACCTTCCTTTTTTTTTGCTGATGCAGGGACATTCTGTTGGGGATTTTAATACAACCTTTAAGAATGTTGAGCTGAGACTGGCTTGGCTCAGTGGATAGAGCGTCAGCCTGCGGACTGAAAGATCCCAGGTTTGATTCCGGTCAAAGGCATGTACCTTGCTTGTGGGCACATCTCCAGTGTGGGGTGTACAGGAGGCGGCTGATCGATGTCTCTCTCTCATCAATGTTTCTGACTTTCTATCTCTCTCCCTTCCTCTCTGTGAAAAATCTATTAAAAAAAAATGTTGATGCCAAAGCCGGTGTGGCTCAGTAGATAAGAGCGTAGGCCTGTGGATTGAAGGGTCCCGGGTTCGATTCCAGTCAGGGGCATATATCTTGGGTGTGGCACATCCCCAGTGGGGGGCGTGCAGGAGGCAGCTGATCGATGTCTTTCTCTCATCGATGTTTCTAACTCTCTGTCCCTCTTCCTCTCTGTGAAAAATCAATAAAATATATATTAAAAAGAAAAGAACGTTGATGATGTTACCTTGCTTTGCTATTTAGCCTATATTTGGTTTCATCTTGCTTTAAGAGTTTTAAAATAAGTACTATCTAATTTAGTAATTTTCTTTAAAAATCTTCCAGCTCGCCTTCTGAGGGATTTCCATTTCCCGAGGGGGCTGCCACCGCCAGACCCCAGTCCGTCTGTCTGTCAGCGAGGTCGCCATCCTTCCTGTGGGACGGGAGGGGCCCCACATGTGCTTTGCATCGGCACCAGCTCCCGTGGCGGCGGCTCCGTGAGTGGGCCGGAGAGGGCAGAAGTGGGTGCAGGGACGGGCCTGTCTGGCCCAGCCTCCATCCAGGCGGTGCCAGAGAGCGCAGCCTCGGGATGCCGGCGGCCGTGGGTGCTCAGCAAGGGCTGGGCCAGGGTGCTGGGTGGTGCTGTGTGGCCAGCTAGAAAACGGAAAATCTTTTCCTATCAAAGGACTGGGTGTGGGCGGTGGGAGGGTGGCAGAGAAAGACCAGTGGACAGTGTGGGGTGCAGAGCTGTCCCCTGTGCAGGTGTGGGACAGAGAGGCCCTGGTTTGGAGCAGGCTCCCAGCCTGTAGAAGCAGACCTGCCCTCTCAGGCTGTGGCTGCAGCATTGAGGTTGGCCTTCATCGCTTTCATGGACACAGACAGCAGTGGGGTGACTGCTGGGGAAGGGGAGAGGGGGTGGAGGAGGGCATGGGGGGACCAATAGTGATGGAGACTTGACTCGGGGTGGTGAACGCAATACAGGGTGCAGGGGATGTTGTAGAACTGTGCACCTGCAACCTGTGTAATTAACCAGTGCCACCCCAATCAATTCAATAAAAAGGCAAGGAATAGCTGTTGTGACGGTTACACAATACGGTGACAACTATATGTAATGCCACTGGATCATATATTCATGAACTTATGGTTAAGTTGATAAATATGTGATGCAGTTTATTGTGATTAAATATATTAAAAATAAAAACCCAAACCAACCAACATGACCAGCTGTGAAAGAGAAGCCCACAGCCCGGAGCACTCAGCATGGCCCGCGGCGCCCTCTGCAGAAGGCCCTCCCTGGACTTGGGACCACGCACCTCCTTGCTCGTGGGGCGGGCCAGAGACTGGAATCTCACCTCCACAGCAAAAGAACAGACGCCCAGCGTGTAAAGTCGTGAGTTTATTGCATATGTAACAAAATGAACCTCCCCTCCCGGGTCCAGCCTGCTGTACAGTCGCTGCTTGTTTTGTGTTTCCAGCTGGTTCCATAACCGCATTAAATAGAACTAGTATTTCTTTAAATACTTTTGATTTTGACATAAAACAGAACATTAGTGTACAACTTTCACAAAATAAATCAGCAATAAAAACAGTGGGAAGAATAACAAGGATAGCAGCAATACTTAAAAACAAGACATTACAAAATAAATTAAATACATTATAAAGTGGTTGAGAAACAAAAATAAACAAATTTTAAAAATTCATACTATGTTTCGGGAAGGCTGCCGTGTGGCGTGCACCTGGCTGCGGGGTGGGCGGGCCCTCTCTCGGCACAGGCCCCTCCTGACAGCTCGGCTTCCAGGACCGTCGCGCCTGAATTTGGACCCAGGGCCACAACTCCCTTGGCGGGCAGGTTCTCCCCACAGCAGCCCCTTCGCTTTCCCACCTATAGCGCTGGCAGAGGGTGGTCTGCTACATCCCTGAGGGTCGGCTGTTGACGGCTGGTGAGGGCGGAGCATCTGGGCAGAGGCACGGGACAGGTGGCCGTTCGGACTCCCGAGAAGGGACAGAGGAGAGCAGGCGTGTGAAGGGGCTCCCGCAGACCCAGAGGGTAGTCCTGGGGGCTTTTCCCAATTGCTCGCTACACTGTTCTTTGGGGCGGTTCAAAAGGCCCAAACAATTGTCAGTATTTAAGGTTCTAGAGGTGCAGTGCCACGCACAGGCAGGCCTGCTGGCAAGAGTGAACCGGAGCTCTGGGAAGGTCTGCTTTGTAGACTCCTCGTAACACTCGGCTACCGAGGTGCCCAGGGGCGAGTGTAAGTGCAAAAGCAGAGACCCAGGCCTTAGGGGCGGGTAACTCGTGTCCCAAGCGGCTCCCAGAGGGCCAGACATGACCCTATGGATCTCGCTGAGGCCACATTGATCGGCAAGAACAGGCGGGGCTACAGGTGCCGATTCGGAGGATGTTCCCGGGCTCCTCTACAGGAGTCAAATGCAACCTTCCTGCTTCCAAGTCCTTCCCAGCTCTGCACCCTCGTTCCTGCCCCAGCACTGCGGGCTCTGGGCCGCCACGGCAAGGCCCTCCCTGGGCTGAGAGGCTTCCAGCCTGACGGATGTCCTCTCCTCCCACCGGGCAGGTTCGCAGGAGAGGACCTACCTGGTGGGAGGCCTGTCCTTTCCGTTTCCTCCTCCTGCCAGAAGATGACGAGGACCGCATGGGACCTAGGATGCCCTCAAAGCATCGGGGAAATGAGGCACAGGACAAGCCCCACTGGGACCAAGCGGACTCCTGGAGACAAAGCCACCGTTCGGCCAGGACTTAGTGACTGGACTACGTTTTCCTTCTACGGCAAGTCACACGTGACCTCCCTTCTATCTGAGCCCCAGTGAGCAGCCCAGAGGCTCAGCTCTCAGAATCCACAGCTGGCAGTCCGTGCCCACAAACTGGACAAACCTCTGTGCAGGGGGAGCTCTGAGCACCCCCATGTCAAACGACAGACTGCCTCCAGGGCAAGCCAACGACCCCAGCAAGATGCAGAAGCTGGCGTGCCTCCACAGCCCCGCGGTCCTGCGCCAGTGACAACCGAACAGCGGGACAGCTGGCCAAACGCTCCTGCCACACCCACCTGACCCACAGCTGGACCCCACGGCTGATTCCGAAGCCTCAACAGCAAAGTTTCAACAGTGAAACGTCTCGCTAATGAATGACCCTGTACTTGCCCCCAAACAGAAACAACCCAAAACCGGGGGGAAATCTGTGGCTGCTGCTCGTCACGGCGCGGAGCTCTCTGGAATCAAGCCGCTTGTCACAATACTGTCCACACTTCTGTGCAAACTGGAGAACAGCGTTAGGAACTAGGTCTCGGCGTGCTTTGGCCTTGCTCATCACATGAAGACATCAGGGCAAGAAAATCAAGTAGCATTTGTCAGCGGCACCGTCTGACGGGGGGACTGGGTCAGGGCGGACCTCCCTCTCTGCCTTCACACCCACCCCTTTTTGTGAAATAGTAACTCGGGGTATATTTCGGTCCTTGAGGTTATCTGTGCCCTCTCTCCCTTTTAAGCCAGTTTGCACCAAACCAGCAGCTATCATAACAGAATTTTGTTTTATTAGTGTAGCTGTTAGCAATTTCCACATAATAGTTTGTTAGTATCCGAGTGGCTCAGCTGAACTCTGCTGCTTGTCACGATACTGCGGCGCAGGAGCCACAGCTTTGGAGCTCTGTTCTGTGGTGTTTCTATTTGGAAAATATTTCAAACTGGGTAGATAATGTGGCAAAAAGGACTCTTAAAAGGCAAGATCATTTTTCTCTACACAAAACAAAAATTCCAACCAGGGCACCCTGGAAAGAGGGGCCCTGGCCTCCAGCGAACACTGCCCCTGTTCCTTTACTTTCAAAAAGGGAACCCGCTCAGGACGGAAGCTCCTGCCGTGGCAGAATTCCAGTGAGCACGTGTTTTAGTTAAGTTTTCAGGTGGAAGTTAATCTGCGACCCGGAGCAGGCTGTTGGGAGGTGAAATTTGGACTTTGAGCTGCTGACCTGGAAAGGGGCCTCAGGGCGGTTCTGAGACAGAATCGCTAGCGTAGCTACCAGTTCCAAACCCACAGAAGGCTGAACTCAGTTCATGACTCGGTAGATCCTCCTGTAAGACCACAGGGCAGTGAGCCTATGGCCAGATGTTACAACTGGAGCAGAATATCCTGTGTGAGCGAAGCCAGATCTAAACCTGGCTGCGTTTTATTGGATGGGCGATGGAGGGGTGGGAGTACTGTCATAAAGGAGGAAAGGCGGGTGGGAGCCACGAACCAAAGTCCCCTGCCCTTCGCTCCCAACACTGCGGAGGGGAGACACCCTCCCCGGGTCCTCTAAATCCCAGTGCCTGAGCCCGCTTCGCGGGCGGCGCGCAGAAAGCGGCGGGCTTTGGTCTGGTGGTCGTGAGCTAGAATCTGTTGCCTTTGGTTGCTCTTCACTCCACAGCGAACCCACAGGTCTCTTCCACTGCTATCAGCAGCTTCTCGTAGAGCTTTTCATAAGACTCATAAGGTGGAATGTCGATCCGGTTAAAGCTGGAACAGGACAAAAGGGCGAGAGTCATTGCTGGGCGTCTGGCCCTGGTCCTGCTGCAAGGGTCGGGCAGCAGGGCAGAGCATCCAGGCCGCAGCCAGCTGTGAGTGCGTGCACGTGTGCGCTGCCGTGGGCCGTGGGCCGTGGGGGAGCGGGAGGGGAAGGCCCCCGTTCCCTGTGCTGAGGGCTGGGGCGAGTGGTGAGTGGACACTTCCCCTTTGTACTTTTCTGCTTCTAATGCAAAGATTTAAAAATCAACACACAGCAGCCTGGCTGGCGTGGCTCAGTGGTTGAGTGAGGATCCATGAGTCAGGAGGTCACGGCTCAATTCCTGATCAGGGCACATATTGGAGTTGCAGCCTCAATCCCCAGCAGGGGGCGTGCAGGAGGCAGCCAATCAATGATTCTCTCTCATTGCTGGTGTTTTATCTCTCCCACTCCCTCCCTCTCTGAAATCAATAAAATATATACTAAACACCCCTTCCCCCCCAACAGCTCTCAACAGTCCCATTTGCTGTCTGTCTGGGGGAAGAACGCACCTCTGCAGACCAGCGCAGCCCTGGCTGGCAGTCACACAGATCACCACTAACGACCTGCTGCAAGGAAGACCCGATGGGCCGTCCGGAAAATTTCCTGCCAAACTAGTAAATGTCACATGTCTGATGGATCAAACGAGTCTTACATTCTAACTCAGTACTTCTGTGGGGAAATCCATTTCCAACATTTGTGGGAAAAAAAGATGCCTCCTAAGTAGCTATTATTTCAACCAATAAAAAATGCGACCCTGAGGACAGTGGCCTATTGAAGAGTCCGGTGAGTGGTGTCGCAGCCTTTTTTGGGAGCTTTAGTATCAGATTTTTCACACCCTTTCACTCCAAGCACTGAACTGTTAAAGGGAACGCATCCGAGGAGGAGCATGGCCACGGTGGTGCGCACTGCGCCGTCCTGCCCCCCCCCGCCCTTCGCTCCTGGCCACGGCACATGTGTGCACACGCATGCAGGCAGCGAGACCAGGGAAGGGCAGACGGGAGCCCGTCGAAGCCACAGCCAACATCTCATCCCCTGACGGAAATGGTCTCACGGAAGAGACTTCGGATGAGCCTCGCCGCACCGAGTGGCCCAGGCAGGCACAGGGGAGCGCCGTGCGGAGGGCCACCTGCGGCAGGCGCTGCTCGGAGCTGTCCTTACCAGGTGTGGGCCTTCGGGAGGTTGTCTGTGTTGGCGTCGATCAGGTGGATGGTGAACAGCCGAGGCCCTGCGGCGCCTGTAGAACCTTACAGACAACATTCTAGTCACTGCGCTTCAGAGGCTGAGCCGGACCCCTCCTCCGTGCGTCAGCCCAGCGGCGGTCCTCCCCGGGTTACAGGGCCCAGGGCACTGCCCGCCACCCCGTGACTAACGCCAGGCGCTGAGAAAGCCCCAGGCACGGAGCACAGCCTGGGGAGAGCCCCAAGCCCCAGCGGGGTATTTGAAGGAGAACATCCCTAACCACCAGGCATTTGCTTCCCACAGGAAGGTTAAGCAAGCAGACCCCCTGCTGGCAGAGGGCGGCAGTGCGTAAGAAGAGCAGGCCATGCAGCCAGAGCCCCGGCGAGGGACGGTGGGAAAGGAGCAGACACTGCCTGGACCTAAGCCCGGGATGGAAGTAACTGCTCTCACTCAGGAATCCTTAAAATAGGGAAAGTGCAGAGAACGGTTTATAAATGGAATGTATCTGCTGTCACTATTAATATGCAAAGTTCAATTTTCTAAACTTCATTATATTCTTTACCTTAATCCTTCTGGCTATCGGGGTTATCAAGTGACAAAAATCTAAAGTCATCCAAACCCAGGGACAGCCTGCGAGGACCTTCCCCATTGCTCAGGGACCACGAGTTCCCCAACCTCCTCCAGAGGCACAGAGCCCTCCATGTCCATGGCCGCCGCCTCCCTCCATCTGCGGCCACTCAGACGGGGTGAGCGGGGCACCTCGCTGGACTGGAGCCTGCCCAGAGCAGCGCACTTCCACAGCTCAGGAACCGAGGACCGGGGGCCCTGGAGCTAAGCACCAGCCTGCTGGTGCGGAGGCCAGGCCCTCGCTCCCGTCTCCTAATGAATCTGTCGTACACTTCAAAACCACTCTTTCCCAACCCATTCTTCGTGCCCTCCCTCAGTTCTGTTGGGGAAGAGGGGGCTTCGGGCTCCTCAGAGCCATCCTGGCTCAGTCACTCGCACTCAGCCCTGCGTGGGCACACAGGCCCGGCCACCAACCGAGTCCCCGGCCTGTGGGGACCCGGACAGGGTGTGAGAGCTGGGCTTTGTTTTGCTAACAGCCTCTCCTGCTCTTTATGGATATTTTCTTTCTGCATGGGGAAGGACAGCAGACATACGGCAGCCAAGAGCCCGCCCCCGGGAGAGAGTGCCCCTCTGCCCGGTGAGCCCCTCCACCCACCAGGTGAGCCCCCAGCCAGGCTGACCACTGGTCTGAAAGCACGCAGGTCACACTGCTTCCCAGCAGGCATTTCAGGAAGCCAACCCCTCCGACTCCAGGTCTCCCTACACGCCCTGTGTCCACATGGTGCCACTAGCCCCGCCTCCACGTCAGTCACCTTGCAAAGCCTTGAAGCCTTGGAGGGGAACACGGGTGGACCCCGTCACGAACTGCAGGAGCCGGGCCCTCCTCTCCTCGTCAAAGGTCTCCACCGCCTGCCAGAACCACCGGACAATGTTGCTGTCGGCTGCGCAGTGCTTCAGCCGCGTGTTGGACTTCCAGTCGCTCAGGTCTATCTTGTCCAGGCCGCCGATGATCAGCTGGGGAGGGTTAGAGAGGTGGTCATTCCAAATGTAGAGCCGGCGCCATGACAGGCCTCCAGGGACCCAGTACAGGGAAGGAGTTAAAGTTGGTTCCCAGTGCAAAGAAGCAACCACGTCCAAATAAACTAGACACACATGTAGACAAGAACAGAGACAGACCAGGATGCCCCAAGCACAGCGCTCCTGCCACATCTGGCTGGTCTCCGACCCCCTGGACCACCTGGCGGCTCCCGATGGGCGCTCTCTCCCTGCCCTGTGGGGTGTAGTTCTGCGCTGCCCAGGGGAGTTCGGGGGGAGCAAGAACCTCTGTCAAGACTGCCCGGAGCTGGGTGTGGGATGGGCCACGTCCCAGCGCCCCTCAGGCAGTGACATAGGGAGCTGAACCTGAGAGGGGCTGAAGCGAGGGTGTGTGGGTTTCTCCCACTTGCTTATAAGGTCCTCTCCTGCAGCTGCTCCGCCAGGAGGCTGCTCCCTGCACCGCACTGGGGCCGAGATGAGAATCAGGTTAAAGCCTGGAGCTATGTGGCGGGTAAGAGATGAATGCCTTGCTGTGTTCAGTACGTGAAGTACGAGCAGAGGCCGGTAAACTGTGGTCTAAGGCTAGTGACAGCAGAATAAAGACAGAAAGCTGACGCTCGGAGAAGCTGCGGCAATGAGACAGTTTCCTGGCTCTGCGGGACTCGCTGCTCAGGAGGGGGGGACTCTTCCGCCACAGAGCCTGAGACCGAGAGGCCACAGAGCACCTTGAACTGGCCCAGGCGGTCTGACTCACTGCCACCAGGTGGACACCTGGCCTTCTCCTAACCAGCCCAAGCATCTCCATGCCCCTCTCGTGCCAGCCCTGTGCTCCCCTGGGAGCCCCACACACTCCAGTGCAGCCTCACTCGGCAGCAGGGTGCAAACCAACACACGGGTCCCACCTGCGCCGTCAGCCCTGCCCTGGCCCAGCGAGGGGAGCACGCACCTCTAGTTCCTTCTGGTCAAAGGGCTTCAGTAAGTGCTGAGGAATGAGCTCATTAAACCCCTTCTGGAGAGCCAAGAACTGGGCTTCGATTCCTCTCATAAATCTCCAATTTACGTATAACCTGGAAGAAAAGGCACAGGTTGGAAGTAATACCAATGGTTCATGAAAAGACATTTCTCCAGGGGCAGGTCCTGACATCTGCTGTCTCACACCCTGCCGCCCTGACACCGCCAGATGGAAGCCCTGACCTGAGTGACAGGTTAAAATAAACCACACACGGCCTGCTATGTGCTGCTTCGCTGCTAGGAACAGCAGGAGGATTTACCCCGGCCGTTCCAGCACCTGGCACAATTTGAAAGTACACTTGAAAATAAAGTGCAGGATGAGCCCATCAGGAGCCTCCAGGTGGTCCCGGGGTTGGAACTAAACACGTCTGACAGCTGGAGCACACAGAGATGCCCATGTTTCTATTTTTCTGTCCTCATCTGAGGATATTTTTTCCCATTGATTTTTAGAGGAAAGGGGGGGAGGGATATCTATATCATATATCTCTACCTACCTGCCTATGAGAGAGAGAGAAGCATTGATGAGAGAGACACATCGATTGGTGGCCTCCCGCATGCACCCTGAGCAGGGCCAGGGATCACACCTGCATCCCAGGTATGTGTCCTAACTGGGAATTGAACCTGTGACCCTTCAGTGCATGGGTTGATGCTCTAACCACTGAGAACCAGAGCGAGATGCCCCAGTTTCTAAGCTGCTACTAGTCATTTATTTGCCTGAAGAGGTGGGAGAACAGACTACAATGGAGGAGACTTCTTAGAGGCTGATCTCAAGGGACGGTTGGGTTCCTCCTCTCTCCGGGGCTCTGGAACCTCCCCACACAGGCCTGGGTGGTGGCCTCACAGCCCTTCCCCTCTGCGGTTCTGGAGTCATCATTCTCCCGTCACCAGGACTCCCCAGGAAGAGCTTCTACTGCTGAACCCCACGTTTGGGAAGTTTCTTCTATAAAGTGATTCTGATCACAGTGCTGGTGGGACAGCAAACCTCCCACAGCAAAGGAGCCTCCACAAGCCAGACATGAACCCAGCCACGCCCAGGATGGTCCTGGGCACCTGGGTGCCCCACCGGCGACCACCCAGGCCCCAGAGCATTACCGAACGTATTCTTTCTTGTTCTCCTCTGTGACAGGGACATTTCTGCCGTTGGGT
Organism: Lasiurus borealis; assembly: GCA_004026805.1. Classification (NCBI taxonomy): domain Eukaryota; kingdom Metazoa; phylum Chordata; class Mammalia; order Chiroptera; family Vespertilionidae; genus Lasiurus; species Lasiurus borealis. The sequence continues at coordinate 37,292 of PVJN01005011.1, read as the reverse complement.
TTCAGCTCGTGCTGCAGAATTCTCCCGAAAGCGTTGTGCTCCACACAGAAAGTGTGGTCCAGCACGGGGGTGATATCGTTCTCTCTGTCAGGACAGGAGACGGATGTCAGTCAGACCTTCCTTACCACGCAGCCTCGAACGCAACGTTCAGGGAGCAGCTGGGAGAGGGCGCATCATTGCTGCCAGACCAGGACGCGCTCGGGGAGGGCAGCTCCGGCCCCGGGGGTGGGGGTGGAGGCAGCACTACGAGCCTATGACGTTACAGGGCACCTGGTTGCCTTAGAAACTGCGCCTATGAGCAGGAAGGAGTCATAAAGGGGAAACCCGCCCGCAGAAAGCCACTCCACCAAACACTGTCCCCCATTAAAGCAGCCTTTTCAAGCTCCTCAGATCAAAGCAGCACTTAGTCTGCAGCATTTCCTGAAACGGAGTGGAAGCCCTCCTCCAGGAGGAAGCCTGGCCCCAGCACTGTTCCTTTCAAGATGACGTGGGCACGAGGCTGACTAGACACAGGAACGAGCGAGAGGCCTACTCCTGTCAGCTGTCAGCGTGTTCCTTGGCCAGAGCCTGGCTCTTTCTGCCCTTCCTGTGAAACTGGCTGGGGGCACCTGTGGTTTACCGCGTAACTGTGCCTGTTGCCTTTAAGAGATGTTTAGGGTAATTCTAAAACAAGGTGACTACATATTAATTTTGCTTTGATACTTTCTCCTATCAAAGAATTTGATACAAGATACTTTGATACTAATTTTGTTTTTGATACTTTCTCTCTAGAGATCAACTGGTGACACCTTGGAGCAGTGGTTCTCAACCTTTCTAATGCCTCGACCCTTTAATACAGTTCCTCATGTTGTGGTGACCCCAACCATAAAATTATTTTCATTGCTACTTCATAACTGTAATTTTGCTACTGTTATGAATCATAATGTAAATATCTGTGTTTTCCAATGGTCTTAGGCTCTACAGCAGTGGTTCTCAACCTGTGGGTTGTGACATTAGAAAGGTTGAGAACCACTGCCTTAGAGTGTCAAAAATCAACCAACCAACTGGGGAAGCTCAGTTGGTTAGAGTATCGTCCTGATACATCAAGGTTGCGTGTTGGATATCTGGTCAGGGCACATACAAGAATCAACCAATGGATGCATCAATAAGTGAAACAACAAATTGACCATTTCTCTCTCTCTCCCCCTCCTCTTTCTCTCTCACTAAAATCAATCAATAAAAAACCCAACAATCCCAAACCACTATCAGGCCTGGGGATTACTATTTGTTATATGTTAATAATTCAAGGAAATAACAAAAGAAACTAGTGCATGAAAAGAAAATGGCCAAATATCAATGAGGAAAATAAGTATTATTTTTGTGTTTTTTTTGCTAAATCTATTTTTATATTTTTGTGTTTTTTTTAAATCCTCACTTGAGGACATGCTTAGAGAGAAGAAAGGGGAGGGAGAGAGGAGGGAGGGAAGAAGAGAGAGAAAGAGAGAGAGAGAGACATTAATCAAATAGCCTTCCATATTATTCCTAACAGGGATCAAGCCCAAAACCTGGGCATGTGCCCTGACCCGGAATGGAACCAGAAACCTTTTGGTGCACTAGGTGGCACTCAACTAACTGAACCACACTAACTGGGCTACTTTTACATTTCTGGTAAAAAAAATAAAAATAGTTTATTTCTCTTCTCAAATCTCACACCCATCCCCAAAATACACACACACACACACTCACTCACATACACAAATGTATTGGGTGAACACTAAGACAAGTGGCTATATATGAATGTTCAATGAACTGAACAGTGAGTCAATACTTACAGAATCCACACTAAGCTCTTATGTAGTTCTGGGTCCACCGATTCCAAATCAGAGAGCTGGATGGGTTTCCCCAGTAGCTGCTTATAGAAGGGGACTGTGAAACCCCCATTTATGTAGTGTCCATGGAACACAGCCAGACCCATGATCCGACCAACAAAATGGAAATAAGACAAATGGTCCTGTAGGGGGCACCAGAGAACATAAATTCATTTAAAAAGAGTCCAGGTGATTATCCTGTGATTGCTCCAGCTTCTTGGAGAACTGTCCCACAGGCAACACCACCAAGTCAGGGACTCCCAGGCTGTGCTCGTGGCCAAATGAAGACGGTTGCTTGGTTAGTCAAAACCGAGAGCACATCTTTTGTATAGATCACTGGAACATTTTATTTGCTCTTAGTTCAAACACATTTCCTCAGAACTGCTACATGATCTGTGGCACCCAGTGCAAAATGAAAATGCAGAACCCCTCATTAAAAAATATTAAGAATTCCAACATGGTAACAGCAGAGATTCAAAACAAGCATGGGTCCTTCTGTGAGCAGGGTTCTGAGTGCTGTACAGGTCACAGCTACACTTCTTCCCATTGAACCAAAGAGAAACAAAGAGCAAAGGGCAACTCCCCCTCTTCCTCTGCCATGTCTCCCAGTCACACAAAAAATAAGAAAAACAAAAGGAACACAGAGGAAAAGAAGTATGAATAACCCAAGTAAAAGAACCATTTTAAAACCAGAGCTGCCTAGTTTTTAACTAAAAAGGGAACCTCACATTTCTACATTCAGGTTGGAATTATACTCAGATAATTAGTCAAAACTTAAGTTTCCATGTTGGTAAAAGGTTGTCACACCGATGCCTGCAGAGTGGCGCTGGCCCAGGACTCTGTGTGCGTGCTGGCACCGAGGCAGGATGCGGCCCCACAGGAGAGACCAACCTTGAGTCGGCCACTCTTCTCTAAAACAAGAACTAAGGGTGTTAGCACCGGTGCCAAAAAGGCCACTTATGGGAATGTTCCATCTTTGACTGAGAGGAGGACAGACTTGGTAACCCACTTCTCAGAATGATACTGCCAACAAATGTGCCCTCAAATGGCAAAAAAGTGCTGAGTAGATGAGCAACTCAGTCCCTCTTGTCCTTGAAAACAGCACACCTAGTGGTCCCAGCCACAGAAGCACAGGATTGAAATCACCCATTTTAATCCAGTTCTTACTCTACCATTTATTACCACAGAAGTTGAGTAAGACTACAGTGAATAAATCCAAAATTGAGATGGAAATGAAAACCCATTCTAAAAATTTCCCAATTTAATTCCCTGCTTATTCACTCATTAATACTTACAGGGTTGATGGACGAATCTGGGTTGATTTGCAACATGTAAATGTTGTCTGTAGAATATTGGAAGAGCCCATAATATGGATTCAGCATTTCATGGCACAATAAATAAAGCCACTCCCTAGCGATAAAAGCAACAACAACAAACACCAAAACATGTTATATGTGCTAAAACTCCTAGTTTTAGATCATAACAAAAGGACTGAACCTCTAGAGGCCCAAACTGGTACAATACCTGGCTGTGAGAATGTGATCTGTAAGATTGGGAAAACAAGCCTAAAGAAGTAAACACGTGTTCTGGTAGTATCAGAAATGGCTTTTCTGGCCAAAATGCCAACTACTCTGAAAGAACTGTAGAGAAGGTGACTTGAAGGACGTGTGGGGGCCTAAACTGTGGCCCCCAAAATGCCACATTTGAATCCCAGCATTTTCTATAGCAACAGAAACCCTGAGATAGAATTAAAGCGACGGGACTACATTAAAAGAATGACTATCACCTTACAAGTCCGGTCTTTGCAGCTGTTCACTGGCCAATGTTCCTGGCCCTTAGCTGAGGGTTTCTCTGCTGCTCTGCAAAGATCAGAACCTCCGGCCGAGACCGGTTTGGCTCAGTAGATAGAGCGTTGGCCTGCGGACTGAAAGGTCCCAGGTTCGATTCCGGTCGGGGGTATGTACCTTGCTTGCGGGCACATCTCCAGTGGGGGGCGTGCAGGAGGTGGCTGATAGATGTCTCTCTCTCTCTCATCAAAGTTTCTGACTTTCTATCCCTCTCCCTTCCTCTCTGTAAAAAATCAATAAAATATATTAAAACAAAAAAGAAAGATCAGAACCGCCCGTGATGGTGTTAATGGTGCGGTAATAACTGACAGAAGTGCAGTAAAGAGGAGTTTGATCCTATTTATGTTTAAAAAGTGTGTATACACACACACACACACACACACACACACACACACACACACCACAGATGTATATGCAGAGCACAGGAAGGCAGGAAGGGCTTACACCAGTGGGGACAGTGGTTGACCTGAGAATTAGCATTCTGGGGCATTTTCATTTCTTGTGCTTTCTAGTTTTTAAATTTCTGATCAATTGTAACATGTAATAACATTTATATAAGGATAAAATATGTCACAACTTAGAGAGGCAGACTGTATATTCCCCTTCAAAGTTTCTGTTGAATTTTTTTTTTTTGCATCAACATTTATTATGTTTATAATCTTAAAAAATCTGGATGGGGTGTATAAGAATGAATTATTCTCTGAATTCCTTGATGTTTGCATTATTCTGCTATGAAAAACAAATACAAATTTAAAGAGCACTCTAAATAGAAGCTGTATGATTTGCTACGACTGGGCTGTGAGAAGCCCAGGTATGGGGAACCTTATATAAATACCTGTGGCAGTTCTACACACACACACACAGCCTTTTATTCTTTCTATTCGAACTCCTTTTAAATAGATACATCTCATTAAGATAGCAGCCCCGACTTTTATTCCGGAAGTCTTTACTCTTTCAAATAGAAAAGACAGACAATTGAGAAAGGCTAGGAAGGGATAAGCACAAATGCAAATAATCGAAGAGATTGGTGAGAATCCATAAAAACAGCCAAGCCAAAACAAAGCTAATGTATCGAACTCCAAGGAACAGAAAGCAACTGCCAGGAGGATGAGACTCCAAATCTTGTAAAGTCTTGACTAGAAAGGCAAAACTTCCCAACACTGATTCATCCCCAAGTTTGGGAGTTTGGGTTTGAGAAGAATCTTTTTCATAAAAACCAGGGACCTGCAACCGTCTAGACAGGAAGTGATTAAAATACAAGCAAACATTCTGACCAAGCCATGGACAAGGGAAAGAGGCATACTAGGAATGTTCTGGAAATGGGAGGGGAAAAGCAATACAGGAAGAAGAGAGACAACAGCAATGGTTCAGAACCAAACACTGGGAAAATGAGTATAGACTGATTCTCAGTGAGTAGATGATGAATACACACACATGAACACACACACACGTGGTTTTGTGGTAGGCAGTTAGACAGACGTGAGCAGAGCAAGGACAATGGGCCAGTATAGAAGGCCACCAGGGTGAAAAGTGCTGGTGCCTAGCAAAGGAGAATTGTAGGGTGGGACCTCATCCCCAGGATGACCTTTCTCCCCTAGCATATGGCTGGTTTGGACCCCCTGACCTTTCTCCCCTAGAGATAACATCTAGGCCTCAGCTCCAGGGCCAGAAAAGCAGCGCAACCAGACCAGCAACACCACTGCCAAGCTCAGAACCAGCTGCATTGACCCCTACCCTGGTGCTGGCCAATCAATCAGTGGAGACCTAAACCTGAATGGACACACCAGGAAAGCTGCTGAATAGTCAGTCTATTAAGAGCCCCTGGGACCTCCCCTAAACTTTCCACCCCACCGTTAAAACCCTTAGGACAGAGGATCTAGCATGCTCTCGCCTTTCCCTCCCCTACCCCAGGCTTTTTACCACTGCCTTCCTCACTTACAAGCTCCAAGGGCCCTTCCTTTGCCTCTATAACTTGTTTCCTAAGCCCATTTCTTCTATTAATTACCTCTACTACCTCTGTGATTTTATAAATAAATGTGCTCTTATAGTTTTGGTCTTGGCTCTGAATTCTTTCCCAGTCAGAATTCAAGTACCAAAGTTGCCACGGGTATAACAACTAGTGCCTTCCTGTGCTTACAACAGTTTCACTCTCTCCTTCATGTCCAGATGGGTATGATGGGAAGAACTCAAGGGGTGAAATTGCGATGTGAGATCAAACTGGAGGTGGCAGAGCAAGGGTTCACACCCACCTCCCCTCGAGTATTGTTACTCAAGGGAACCACACAAAGCTAGCTCCATGTGGGAGACTTGATAACTGGAAAAGGCAGAAGAGAACTAGCAACCAAACCAAGCTATTCATACGTGTACCTACGAATACATAATACCAGCCACGCAAAGAAATAATAGTCAACTGAAACAGTCTGAGGTACTGAACTCTTGAGACTAAAGGAACTCCTGAGAGTATAAGGGAAATAGCACAGACAAGAAAGTGGAAGCAGTCAGACTTGCGTTGTTAGGACAAGTATGAAGGACTGAGAAGGAAGATTCTCACCTGGAAAGGGGAAGGGAAGCCTAAGCCTCTTGCCAGGAAAGGCAATTAGTGCTATCAAAGCCAACAGAAGTTACACTGGCCAAAAGAAAGATGGTTTCTAGATCGAGGAAGAAACTTGGGGCAATCTTGAAAAGTATCTCCTGGGGAAAGGCAGCACCATGTGAGCTCAGGTGGCTTTCCTGCATCCCTACCCCAGACAGATTCAGAACTGAGGGGGGAGGTGTGGTAAAGGAAGAGGCGATTCAGCCTGAAGAGCCACCCCCTGAGCAGCCTTTGTCTTCGAGGCGGTGCTCTGAGACTGCTCTGTGAGCGGTTTCTGCATTTCCATGGGCTCTTCTTTCTGTTTGGCATTTCAGGTATGGAGTTTATTACACTGTGGAATGCAGGACTGTGTTTTATTATAGCTATGATGAAAAGCATGCAGCAGAAAGGGTGAATAAATTAGCCTCTCACCTCGCCACTCCACCATAATCCAAACCTTCTTCTCCACGAAATTTCACCATTAGTCTTTTTTTCAAGTCTTTTGGCCGCATCTTCATTATCTGGCGATAAGACTCCTATATATAAAAATTACAGTTTTAGAGAGAAGAACTTTTTTTAAAGTAATAAAAAGATGAAAGGTTATTGATAACTAGTGTTCTGGTGCATGAATTCATGCACATTGCAAGAAAATTAATTAGAAGAAATATTTTAATATCGCTATTCACCCTTTCTCTATAAGTGTCAACTGAGGGAAACCATGATGGTGGCATAGGTGAACACTTAAACTTCTGCCTCATATGATATCAAAACTATAACTAAAAGACAAAACGTAACCATCCAGAACCACAGGAAAGCTGGCTGAGTGGAAATTCTATAACTAGAAGAGGAAAGCACATTGATACTCAAAGGAACTGCAAAAGGCTAAGATACAGAGACATGCATGCATGGAGAGGTTGGGTGGTTGAGTGCACAGGGGGCTGAGAGTGTGGCTGGCTTCCTATAGCGGGAGGGAGATGGAAGCTCCTGACTGCGCTGAACTCCAGTCCCAGGTGAGACTCTGAGAACTCATACCCATTTGGGGGTAATCTAGACTATCAGGAAAAGAGAAAGCACATTCAGGGGAGCTGTGGAAGGCAGAGGTCCGGAGGTGCGCGCATGCAGAGAGGACTGACTGCTGAGTGCATGTACCGCTGAGTGCATGGCTAGCTTTCTAAAGCGGGAGGGAGATGGAAACTCCCGACTGCACTGAAATCCAATTTCAGGCGAGTTTCTGGGAAACCAGATTCATTCGGGGAAAAAGTGGACTGACAGTGGGCAAAACTCAAAGGCAGCTTTCGCTCAGAGGTGCTTGCAGTAATTACTGAGGAACACTGAGACCAAGGGGCCTTAGGGCAGGGCTGACAGGAAGCCAAGGCTATCTGCTCCACCCTGAGACTCCGCTCCATCCAAGCTGAGCATAGAGACACTTGCAATTTTGCAAGTCTAGTCTCCTAATAGTGTCTCAACTACAGAAGTTCTCCCAGTGTAGACACAGCTGATCCTTACAGCCTGAAGGTCAATTCCTCCCAGTGATACCAACAACAATCAAGACTTAACTACAACAAGGCTGTACATACAGTCCACAAAGGGGGTGCACCAAGAGTATCCACCTCAGGTAACTGGGGAAGGCTGAGCCACTGGGCCCTATAAGGACACCTACAACACAAAGCTACTCTACCAACTCAGGGAAGCAGCAAAAATGTGGAGACAAAGAAACATCACAAATGAAAGAAATGGAGGAAAGCAAATGACTGGCAATAGAGTTCAAAACCACGGTTATAAAGTTTTTCAAGAATTTCCTAGAAAAGGTGGATAAATTTAGCGAGACTCTCAAGGATATGAAAAAGGACCAACAAGAAATTAAACATACACTGACTGAAATAAAAAATATTATACAGAGACCTAACAGCAGACTAGAGAAACACAAGAATCAAGTCAAAGATTTGAAATACAAATAAGTAAAAAACATTCAACCGGAAAAGAAAAAAGAATCCAAAAATATGAAGATAGTGTAAGTAGCCTCTGGGACAACTTCAAGCATACCAACATCTGAATTATGGGGGTGCCAGAAGAAGGGAGAGAGCAAGATATTGTAAACCTATTTGAAGAAATAATGACTGAAAACTTCCCCCACCTGTTAAAAGAAATGGATGTACAAGTTCAGGAAGCACACAGAACTCCAAACAAAAGGAATCCAAAGAGGACCACACCAAGACACATCATAAGTAAAATACCAAGAGCAAAAGACAAAGAGAGAATATTAATAGCAGCAAGAGAAAAACAGTGAATTACCTACAAGGAAGCACCCATATGACTGTCAGCTGATTTCTCAACAGAAACTATGCAGGCAAGAAAGGAGCGGCAAGAAATATTCAAAATGATGAATAGTAGGAACCTACAACCAAGATTACCCTACCCAGAAAAGCTATCATTCAGAATTGAAGGACAGATAAAGAGCTTTACACATAAGAAAAAGCTAACGGAGTTCATCACTGCCAAATGAGTATTATATGAAATGATGAAAGGTATTTTTTAAGAAGAAGAAGAAGAGGTAAAGATAAAAATTATGAACAACAAATACATATCTATCAATAAGTGAATCTAAAAATCAAGTGAATAAAAAATCTGATGAACAGAATACACTGGTGAATATAACAGAATCAGGGGCATAGAAAGGGAGTGGACTAACAATTCTTGGAGGGGAAGGGGTGTGGGAAGAGACTGGACAAAAATCGTACACCTATGAATGAGGACAATGGGGATGGGGAGGTAAGGGCAGAGAGTGGGTGGGAACTGGGTGGAGGGGAGTTCTGGTGGGAAAAAAGAGGAACAATTGTAATAATCTGAACAATAAAGATTTATTAAACTAAAAAAAGTGTCAACCAAATTCACGATCGACAATGATAGATTGAAACATGCGCATGTAATTGGCGTCAGTGAGAGCTTTATATCAACTTAGCCTTTTGTATACATAGAATAAACTTGCTTAATTAGACCTGCTTACTGATGTAGCTAAACTTTTTTCAGCCCTGTGAAGCACCTCAACTTCTCTTTCAGGTCATTGTCAGCAAGAGAGCAGTAAATATCAACACAAAGCAGATTATTATTGTAGATCACACAGGGAGAACAAAAGGTAAAATATTAAACTGCAGCAGTTTTTACTTTATTCTGCACAGGGAGAAAACCTGAAGTCATTTTCAGGTTCTACCATTTTTTACTTCTTTTCAGTTGGGTCAAGTTTCTAAACTTTCTAAATCTCCATTTTCTGGCTAGTGAAAAGAAAATAAGATTCCACCAAGTCTCCTATGTACCCACTCCAGTACTTATGTGAGAATCAAAAGAGATGAGGCATGTGAAATGCTTCACAGACATTTGGTTAAAGTGTAAAATATTTGCACCTGGCTATAAAGCAAGTTATGTTTCTGGGCTGAAGAAACTTTAAGGAGGCTAGTTGCTAGGGAGAAGAAGCCTGGTATTGCTATGCAATGTCATTATCTGGCACCCATAGTGACTCTGTCTGGGCTGGGCTGGGCTGTGGGCCACACTTTGCACCATGGGGTCTTGGCAGCATTGGCTGCAATTTGGTGGGCTGTCACTCCAGGTGGTGGCGGGGCCTGTGTCCCACTTAGGGGAATCCAAGTGTTGGTTTGTTGGCGCCAGGTCTGTAGTGTTGTTTCTTTTTAAATGGCTAATGTGCGTCATGGTAGCTCCTGCACTGAGCGTCTGCCTCCTGGTGGAGGAGCTATGACCAGTGCATGTCATAGCTACTGGTTTGGATGGTCAGACAAACCCTTAGGCTTTTATATATATAGATGGAGTCTGATTCAAAATAGCATCCGTTCAAATCCCAGTTCTACCTTGTTCCTATTTAGCATGTTTATACAGGGTAGCAAGAGTAGGTTTATAGGTGTTTGTATGGAAATAATACAATAATTAATAAATAATTATACAATAATAAACTGTATTTTGCATACTCATAACTATAAACCTACTTTTGCTCCACCCTATATCATCAACTTTTCTCCCACTGTTTCTAGTTCAGAAACCATAACAAAATAAATGTGTACTAGGTAACACTGTACCTAAAGGAAACACTTATTTTCAGCACAATTACTAACAACCAAACAATTGTCCTCTGTAGAGCTGATTTTCAATGTGTCCTATAAGCACTTTATATGTATGTATGTATGTGTGTTTTACATCCTCATCCAAGGATATGCTTAGAAGGAGAGAGAGAGAGAACATAGATCGGTTGCCTTCTGTACGCATCCTGACTGGGGATCACATCTGAAACCCAGGCATGTGCCCTGATCAAGAATCGAGCCAGCAAGCTTTTGGTGCCTGGGATGATGCTCAGTCAACTAAGCCACTGGCCAGGCTTTATATTTTAACTAAAATGAAGATATCACTAGAAAGTCTGAATATTAAAAGAATTCTGAGCCTGTTTTATATCTGAAGCTTAGCCAAAACAAAAAACACGTAATCAGCCCAATATTTTCTCAGATTCAGCATTTGAGTAAAACCAGCTAAGTGTTTATAGATATTTTCAAGTGACTTAAAAATCATTTCATGCTTTAACTTTAATGTAATTCAAACTCTGCCATCCTAAGAGGGAAAGAGGAGGTTGAGTGGAAATGATCAGGCATCAAAATGACAGCAGTTCCACTCTTTTCTGACCCTGGCAAGCACTTAAGATTGCTCAACGGGCAAAGCTGAGCACTTCAGCAGCCCCACTCGTCCAGCGCTGGCTGCGCAGGAGGACCAAGCACAGCCCTGGCGCATCTTGTGCCCTTCGCTGTGGAGGTGCTGGGCCCTCGGGCTGCAGCCCCAGAAGAACCTGCGTCCAGTTCTTACCCCTCTCACTGGCTCAGGTCTGCCAAGCATTCCACCAAGGCAGGCAGGCTATAGACTAAACACAGCTGAGATTTCAACTTATGCTCACGTTCCTTGAAAAAGGGCTCTGTCCACAAGAGGGTCCTGCCTGGTTAGGGACTCTGATCCTGCAGGGGGCTGTATATGGGGCAGAGGCCTTCCCAGGAACCGCCTGATCACCCTGTTTCCAGAAGAGACAAGTGGCCGCTTGGCCTCTGAGCTCCTCTGAGGAGGCTGTGCTATTACATCAAATGAGAGGCCAGAAGGAATGACTAGTTCTGAGGACACAAAAGATTGCAGGAATATATAATCTGCACAATTCAGGCAAAAGGCTTTATTCCACCTTCTGCATATATCTCTAGGTTTCCACCTCATAAACCATCTGTGTTTTTAAACTGTTACCGCAGGAGTAAATACAGTCCCCTCTCTACATGGGCACAACTCTGCATTTCACAGAGCAATGAACTCAATACCTGAAATGCCAAACAGAAAGAAGTCACAGAAATGCAGAAACCGCTCACAGAGCAGAGCCCTCAGAGCTCCTCCTCGAGACAAAGGCAGCTCAGTGGGCGGCTCCTCAAACTGAATCACCTCATTTGTCTATTAATATGAATGCAGAGTCTGTGCCTGCCTGCCTGCCACACTAAATGCCATACCTCAAATATTTCTTCTCTGGATACTTCAATGCGGCAATGACCAGCTTGGGGTTGCTGAAGTGAAAGCTCGTGTCTGAGGACCTTCAGTTTCTGAACTAAATCTCTTTCGTATCTCTGGGCGGGAAGCTCCTCGTCTTCTACTGAGCCCTCGCTGGGCAGCGGCAGCGGCTGGCTGGGCTCCTTTAGTTGGCACTGGTGACTTGAGAAGAACAGAAGCATCAAAATCACTCCAAAAGCAGCGGCCAAGGGAGCTGCAAACAATGCCCCCTACACCAAAAGGACCAAGAAGAGAGTTTGTTACATAGAACTTCAAGTAGACATTTTCGTCTCTGATGACGTGGCTATGTAACAATGGCTGGTGGCCACCATCAGCCCAAATATAGGCCTATGATACAATAAAGGAGCTACCCCACTTCCAAGCAACAGCTTAGCTCATTCATTTTCATTGCTATAAATAAAAACAGCAATTGCTATCATTTATCATGTAGTATGTGTCTGAGACTGACCAACGCACTGTTAGATAGATGCACCTAGGCGGTTATAATTAAATGGAGTTGACGTGAAGCATTGAAAAACAGATTCTAGTGGAGAGAGGCAATATGTATAAGAGCAAACAACTCGAGTGAAATCTAATGGCAGCCAATTCTCATTTTCAGAACCAACAGATTAAGCTCACTCATTAAAATCAAGATTCCAGTAATATAAAAGGACTAGGACCAGCAGAGGGACAAAGTGACATTTCTCTTGCTCAAGTTTTGCTACTAATGTCAGTTGTCAGTGAGAAGAGTCTCATGGGCGCTTGTGTTCTGAGAACATGCTAAACCCCAACACAATGTGGGAGCCAAGATAATTCCCAATTCCAAGTTATCCAGGAATGACAGGCATGGGAAAAGGCTCCAGCAAGTGACTGTGGCAATCCTTCTGCAGTGTGATGAGAGGGCATTTTACTGCTTCTCACTTAAGAGCCATGCCTTTCATCACGGTGCTGCGTGTGAAGCTTCGTTAATGGACCTGCCTAATACTGCTGCCTCCATGAATTTAATGTTGGCTGCAGACAGGAAAAGGGTGGCAACAGCAACAAGATATGGCTTCAGTGTGCTCACAGCTAACCTGAGAGTCTAACACATGCAACTATTCACCAAATACGTATATTTGCTTATGTGTCTTTTCCATTAACAAACAAAGCAGTAGAATAAATTAAAAAAACACATTAGAAAACATGAAACGGTAAACATTAGCAGTCAATAAGGATTGTGTAAAAGTTGTACTTACTTCATGATGTGGTGTAATCGTGGGTCTGTAAACTGGGTTGTTCGGTTATTATGGTCTACAAAATATATTCTCCCAGAAACTGTACTTCTGACTTCCCAGCCTGGTGGCAGTGGTCCAAGTTCATCACAATTCACACTGTTAAGGTCTCTATCAAAACGGAAGACACAGAGAGGTTTGTCCATCTGAGTATGGAGGCATGAAACTAACACTTCAGCAAGAGGAACCACAGGAGTCCCTTTCTTATCAATGTGGCCACGTCCCAGTTCTGCTAAGAGGGTCAGTCATGGTGCCACTTACGCCAAACTCTCACGAAATCCAGGCTTCTGTGCTGCAAGTGGCAGCAAATCCAACAGACAACAACCAAACTTCCAGAGCCTATAACCATGAGAGGGAGCATGGTCTACCTAGGGAACATAACTTATACCACTGAGGGCCAAACAGTAGGAAGTACTATCTGAATGCTGCTGGAAAACAATCCGAACTTACAAGTTACAGTAAATGAAATGCTCAAGGCCAGAAAGGTTGTTTCATCGAAAAGCCCCCAGACAACACAAGTTTTTGAAGCTGATAGGATGAATTAACATGCATTTGAAATCTCACAATTCTAAACAGCTGCACCGGGAGAGGCATTCTCATTTTTTAGTTGGCTTTATTAAGTAACTATTTCTAATCCAACCTCTTTATTATTTCAATATAGTACACGGTCAGATGGGAACACAGCATTACTGACCAAGATGCTTTTCTAATTTGCACAAAAGCTTGATATTTCTTATAGTGGGTACTGACGAGACACCTCATCCATTTGCAGGTAATATTTCCACTCTAATTATAGGCACTGAATCAGAAATTTAACACAGACTTGGAAAATCAAAGACAGGAAGCTTGTTCTCAGATGAAACAAATTATGAATAAAAAGGAAATAAGCATTACTAAAAATGTTATTTGGTAGTAATGCTATTCTAAAAGAAAGAAAGAAAAAAAGCAAAGCAAAGCAAAGCAACATAAGTCTGTTACAGGGTGGGGTGGGGATCTCTCTGACCTGGGCTCAGATGTTTGGCCTTGTAGAAGGAATTCGTATAGTAAAGCTTCATCTCCCCCAGGAGTGGTCCCCAAGGGACTGAGGCAATAGGGATAGTAAAGTAGAAGAGAGAAAGGGTAATAGTCTTTATATTTCCTTTTAATGCTTTATTATGGAAAATTTTAAGCATATAAAAAAGTAGAGAAACCATAATAGCCAACTTCAACAGTTACCCAGTCATTGCCAACCTATTTCAGATATATCCCTATATTCACTGCCCCACTCCAATTATTTGAAGCCAAGTCCCAGACATCCTATGATTTCATCCATTAATATTTTTAGTTAAAATGAGAACACATCTTGAAGGGCTTATTGGCTTTCTGAGTCAGAGCACATTTGATTTAACCCAGGGGTGCGGCCTTTTTTGGTTATGTGATCTGATTTCAAGGTCTAAGATTGCTTTCTAAGGACCCTCGGTTCCAGCAGCTGCCGTTTTGCCAGGTGACACTGGGACACAGATCCAGAGCTGGAGCCCAGGACGTCCGGCAGACATCCCCTTTGAGCTTCCATTCTTCCAATTTTTAAAAAAATATGTATATTTCATTGATTTTTTTTTTTTTACAGAGAGGAAGGGGGAGGGATAGAGAGCTAGAAACATCAATGAGAGAGAAACATCGATCAGCTGCCTCCTACACACCTCCTATTGGGGATGTGCCTGCAACCAAGGTACAAGCCCCTGACTGGAATAGAACCTGGGACCTTTCAGTCCACAGGCTGATGTTCTATCCACTGAGCCAAACCGGTTTTGGCATTCTTCCAAGTTTACATCTTCAACATAAGGAGCTCTCGTCCAGTCAGGGGTCCTGGCAACTGCTGGAAATCTGCCTTTGGTGCACATCTTAGAAACGTACCTTGGTATTCGGGGGTCGTGCCACGTGCTCACTCCAGTCTGTGTGTGCAAAAAGTAAACTTGCCCCTGCACTGTTGTTCTTTGTTCTGTAAAAGAAATCGGGGGATACAATGAGTTAAATTCAATTCCAAGGAGTTTTTTCAACCAGTCCTCTAAGCACAAAGTCTAAGCTTCTTTTCAACACTGTTTAAAATCATCCTGAAAAGAATGAAGAGGGCAGTGGTTAACTTCTGCCAGACTTCCTCACGTCACCAGCTCTGTGTAAATGTTTGGGCCTCTCTTCCGTTCCCCATTCACACCTGGACAGGCTGTGCTTTCCTTCTTTAGTCAGCCAGGGACAGCCCCTGTTCCAGGACTGACCTTACCTGACCTCTATTACCTTCATTTGCTCTTACTTTTGGTAATGATATGCCACATCGATATCACATTCCTCCTGCATTAGGTTCTCAGCTGTCAAACGATCCCTTCTTTCCAATCTTATCCCATACTGTCCTTTCCACATTCAAATCACAGAGCACTAAAATACCTCATCTACCCACCACCATCCTGATTTTCTTGGATATCCATTTGCCTGAAATTTTCACACAATTGCTGAACTGGGAGACTGGTACAGTGCTGACAAACTCGTGATGAGCAAGATTTATCACCATCTTTTTCTGGTTACTCGTCTTTACACCGACACAACCATCCCACAGCACAACACTGCCAACATCAGCAGCTGTGGCATGTACAAGTTAGGCAAAAAGGTTTAAAAATTTAAAGCTCTCTGAAACATTGTAGATAACATGCATAGCAGTGGGTGAATTCTCTCACCATAGCCTTCGGGCAGTTCCGGGGACTGGTGGCCATGTGGGCGGTTCTGAGGAGTCTGGAGGGACCCTCGGATCTCGGGATTTCGAAGCCGCTGTGCCTGAAGCCTTTGATCTTGACTTGGGGATTCCCCAAACCTGCAGTTCCCTCCACCAGCAGCAGCACCGGTACTATCTGTGTAAGGGGCGGGTTCCTCCATGAAGCAGCTGAGTGGCCTTCCAGGCCCGGAGTCTTCATACACGGTTCTGAAAGGGGGCAGAGCACAGCACGCATGGGCACACAGCCGAGGAAAGATTGAAAACTCGATGCAGGGCTCTCATATCCATTTATTTTGCGTTATTTAACAATATACAGTGTCCCAAGTGCTCAGTTTCATAAAATTCATCCTGTCTTAGTTAAACAGAAAGACTTTTGTAGAAATAAGTAGCTAAAGGGAGCTATAGGTAAAGTGCCATTTAAGCCACTTGTGGGTTTCATCCTCGGGTAAAGGTAGTGACTGGAAAAACCAATCTTGGACATGAAATGAGATTTTATTTTTCTTGATTTAAAGTCAAATCCAAACACTCCATTTCTCTTTTTATTTTCCTCTATCATAAAACTCCTGGTTACATAAAATACCGCAATGATTTTAAGTACTCTTTAACATAGATCTCCACCCCTGAGCAATTTTGAAGACAATTTACCTTGATAGGCCATTTTCTCTTGTAAGCAAGTACTTAAAATTGTAAATATATTCACCACTCGAAGACAACCCTCCTGGACTCCTCCCTCTGCCACAGCAATTATGGCCTATGGCTGCCCTTCCCACCCCTTTTTCCCACTGGATTAGTCTGAAGCCAATCCAAACAACTTCCTAGTTCACTCTTAAATATTTCAGCACTGACCTCTCAAAGATAAGGACCTTTTCCATTATCATGACTAAGAAATGTATGTTAATTTTTAAAATATCATAAATACAGTCAATGTTCAATTTTTCCAGTCAATTGTCTCCTTCAGGATCCAAGCGAGGTCCCCACACACATTGCATTTAGTAGGGATGCATTTAAGTCTTTTATTATGAATTTATAGGTTCTCTTCCTTTCTTGTGATTTATTTTCCTAGCATGTATTTGTGAAGACACTGGGCTGGGTCTTCTACCCTCCACTGAGCACCACCCTTCCAGATGGTGCTGGTTGCATTCCCTTGGGAGTCCCCTCGATTTCCAAGAGATATGTCAGTGCCAGATTACCTCTCTTATGTGATGTCGCTAACAACTATTAATAATTATCAACTCGCTTCATTAATTCATTGGCAATGGCAAAAGTGCGATAGTGACCAATGAGAGTTTTCAGGGTATTTTTTTTTTTAAGTACTTTAGGTTTTTTTTTTTTCTCTTCCTGTGTCATTATGAACACATAATGTTCATTATTAACATATTTGATGTGTTCCAATCCATTAGTTATTATTCTTACTGATGCTTAAAATGTTCCATCTTTGGCCAGTGGGAACCTCTTTAAATTGGATCCTGAGTCTTTTGTGCACAACCCCACTAGTCTTTACAGCTTACTTTACAAAACAAGGAAACTGGATGCCAATTTTACCCCAAAGTCCTTTCCAGTATCTCAAGCATTCAGCATAATCAAAAAAAGTGTGCAGGACACTGTCATATAAAGCGAGAGTCTAAGGCAGCAGAGAACTCAGCAGGCATTGTCATGGTGATACGTACCCTTCATTTTCTAACAGTCCTCTGCAGTCTACCACAGACCCTCCAGTGCCTATTCTGTCTCGTGTCTGTAAACTGACTAAAACAGAAAAGAACGTCGTGCATTAAAATCCAGTGGTTTTTATACAATTGTAATACAGTGAGCCATTGTGGATGCATAATTTATGCACAATATTATTTTCTAAAAGCAAGGTATGTGCAAATACAGAGACACATATATTCTTATGCTTTCAAGCATGAAGTATTTTATTCCAGTAGCTGCATACCACCATATACCACCTGGAACATTCCTTAAAATGTGGAGTAGAAAGAGGTACTGTTTTTCGTGTTCTCCATAAACAACACAATATTCACTTCCTCTAAGTTACTTATCCTTTAAGGAGATTTTAACATATTTAATAAGGACACAGAGAGCACTTTTAGTATTTGTAAAGTTTAGATGCATCCAAATATTTATTCTCAGTGGATACTATGAACAACAAAGACAATTATAAAGCTGTTCCCAGCTATTCATTTCCTGCCGGCACATCTCTCCACAAAGAAAAGAAGAAATCAGAAACAGGAAAGCATTCAGTAAGAACTTTTTCACTTTGACAGTTTTAGGATCTACACCCACTGTTTATTTACCTTGAGTCAAGTCTACACAAGGCAATACCTAAAAGGTTTGGGGTCACTCTGGTGTGCTGCTGATTCCTTGCAATGCATACAATCAGTAAACACAGAATATCACAGTTACCCTAAAATGCTGATAAAAACTGAATATGATGAGCTACTTAACAGATAAATCACTTCCAAGAGAATTCTGCCAGTCAACATTTTGTAACATTAACACATTTATTAGTTTATTCTAAATAATTCAAACCTCTAACTCGATCGAATCTTATTACATGGAAGTCTTCAGAAATCATCTTTGCTTTTTACGTATTTGATGGGTTTTCCTGAAGAAACTATTTCTCAACTATTGCATTATGTGGCCACTGTTCTTTAATGATAAATTATCCATATGGGAATGATTAAAATGACATTTAAATTTATAACCCTAAATCTTTTTGTACCTTAGTCATTTTAATTCAACTTTGAATGATAGGTTGAAGAGATAGATAAAATAATCAAAACTATACAAGATGAAACTTTTTAGTGCTGAAGAGATGGCCCCCATAAGTGGTTTGTCCTTCGAAGTATGTCACTGTGCCAGTGCCTGTATGTGTTTCCTCAGTGATGGAGAGTTGAATGTTAAGTTGAGCAAAAGCATCTCTTTATACAGATGAGAAAGTTCTTACCCACTATTTGGCCACGAACTGCATCAGTATCTGAGGGATTTAGTTTGCATAGATCCAAACGCTGGTCTGCAAACAAACAATTCAAAACTTAACCCAGCGAAATGTTAACTAGGGAGGAAGGCAGGAATTCTGTATTCAGTATTAAAAAAAGAAAAAGAAAAAGATGCCTCATAAGCCTTCTTCAGTTGCATGAAGAGGCAGAAAAGCGTTTGTTTCTTACATCCAGTATCTTTTAATCTGCTGATGGCATTGGAGAGCAGCCGCACACAACCCAGGAAGCCAGCTCCCTGCTTCTTGTGAATTTTCTTGTGGTTCCATACGCTGATGGTTATAGAATCAGTTTTCCCAACATATCTAAAAACAACATGTAAACTCACTTTTAATTGTATTTTTGAATTATGATACAGCCCACTGAGATTTTTTCTGATTGACTTGCTAGCACAGAAGAATCCTTTAAAAATAATATTGGTTCTTACCCTAACCAGTTTGGCTCAGTGGATAGAGCATCAGCCTGTGGACTGAAGGGTCAAGGGCATGTACCTTGGTTGTAGGCACATTCCCAGTAGTGGGTGTGCAGGAGGCAGCTCATCGATGTTTCTAACTCTCTATCCCTCTCCCTACCTCTCTGTAAAAAAAAAATCAATAAAATAAAACAAATAAAAATAATATTGGTTCTATATTCCATATGTGGCAGGTACTCAATAAATATAGGTCTTCTAATCTCAATGTACTGGGAAAGAACTATAACAGTTATGTAAGAAGCAAATGTAGATAACCACATAAAGTTATAATCTAAGAGATTTATCATATATATTTATTTATTTAAAATTCTCATTTGAGGATGTATTTATTGGTTTGCGAGAGAGAGAAAAACATCGATTGGTTGCCTCCTGTTCCAGTCCCAACTGGGAATCAAACCTATAACCTATAGCCTAGGTTTGATTCACATTTTGGTGTACAGGATAGGACAACATTCCAACCAAATGAGCCAACTGGCTGGGGTGAGGTTTTCTATATTTTATTAGGTCCAAAGGACAATGATCTGATTTATAAATTCCTACGAGTGTTAGGCTTACTATTGAACACTAGTTTGCAATAGAGGACTACTTATAAATGCATAGATCCATCTAAAGATCACTAATGGGTACTAACTCAGACATTAACCCCCCACTTACTCTTAATGCAAGTCAACCAAATAGGGGAGCTTTCAGGACAAGAATTGACAACCACTTTCTAGGCCACTTATGGCACCTCAGTATCGCTGAAAGTGAGCCTTAGAATCCAGCTATTAAAAATCCCATCCAAACCCAGTTTAATTTGTGTTATTAAAAAACCAATAGTCATTCAGTATTACTTTGATAAAAATTTCTTAGCAGGAACATGAAAACATAAGTGCATATAAAATAGTGGGTTTCAAAGTGCAGTTCATTTTATAAATATAAGAAATGTTTGAAGGTACATAGGTTTATATATATTCAATCATACCAAACTTTATTTTCTCTTACAGAATATATATTTGAACTAAAAAGTAGAATTAAAAAAATAAACAGAAATATATACAACATATATTTGCATAATAGATAAATATAATAATAATGTATTTTTAAAATAAAAACTCTAAAACCAGGTTTAGGGTTTCACTGAAAAAGTAGTATATAGAAGACCTGAACTATATGCCCTTTTTCCTGCTAGAATGGCCAGTTGATTGAAAAGTCACAGAAGATCACAGTTAGAGAAGCAAACCATACAAATCTATAAAAATGTCTAACGCAAGAACTTCCAACTACCTGAATTCTAAAATGAGGCAGTATTAATTTGGCCATACTTCATTACCAATAACAAGTTACAAATCCTTTTTTTAAAAAATGAAATGCTTCTCTTAAAAGCTAGATACCTACTTTCCTGCTGCTCCCAAATGGCTTACAGAATATTCACTCACAGATCATAGTGCTGGTTCCACTTTGGGTCCAATGTGTTTTTCACAGTGTCCGTTGAGTGGCACTGCCCAGATCCATCCACAACAATCTTTGCAAAGGGGTCAGGGAGTCCTGGAGAAGAGGGGACAGCCACAGATCTATCAGTGTAACATTAGAAAACAGTCTTATAGATTAACGGGAGCTTCAAATCCTCTAATTTGGTAAAGATTACCCTAGTGCAGTGGTGGGCAAACGCATTCATTAATCAACAGAGCCAAATATCAACAGTACAACGATTGAAATTTCTTTTGAGAGCCAAATATTTTACACTTAAATTCTTCTAATGCCACTTTTTCAAAATAGACTTGCCCAGGCCGTGGTATTTTGTGGAAGAGCCACACTCAAGCGGCAAAGAGCCGCGTGTGGCTCGAGAGCCGCAGTTTGCCAACCATGGTACTAGTTGATTTTATTCTCTACTTTAAGGTCAATTCGAACTATTTATCTTTCTAAGAATGGCAACCCGGGATGACATCACACTCAGATTTTTAGAGGCTAGGAAAAAACATACCCCCTATAAAAAAAAAAGGCTTAAATTCAAATTCCCATTTTTGATGATCACTAATGGGGCTAATTAAATGAAGGAAAAGGTATCTATAATTAATTGTATTTATACTTTCTAAAAAGTAATACTTAGAAATGTTATTTATTGACTGTCAATTTTAACTCTGGAAGTAAGTATTCACCAAGCCCTAAATAAATCATATTTACAAGACCAGAGAGGTGGCAAGGTAAAGGTTTTAGAGCCACACCTGGATGTGAGCCAACACTCTGGAGCTTCCCAGCTACTTGAATAAAGCCTGCTAGCCTAGGTGTCTGCATCTTTAAAGTGTGAATAATTGAACAGTGTTCTTGTGAGGATCAGGCAAAAGGTGAAAAATTTTAAGCTGCAGGCACCTATTCTATAGTAGGTGAATTTCTTGAGTTAAAGGGTGAGTCCTTTCTTTAGAAAAGGATCCTCTACTTTTCATAATTCCTTTAATTACAAGACTTTTAAAATATGATTTAATTTATAAAATTTGACTAACAATTTTACTTAACCACGGCTATTTTATAGAAAAATGTCTCATCTGTATTTGAGCTGAGAACACTTTATTCAGCAGAAAGTAATGTTATTAATGGGAGGAAAGACAGAAAAAACAGGGTGTGGCTGAAATAGGGGACAAGAGAGTTTTTCTTGTATGAGTTATAAATTCTGTGTCTTGGAGCCGAGTCTTTCTATGTTGTAGTCAACTGGGAAATGATATTTGTCAGACCATGGATTTCTATCCAGTAATGGCAAGATTTTTAGGAGAATACACCCAGTGTTTTTAACAAGTTTAAAATTTCAGAAATATGTGAAAAATATTAATATTGTAAGAGAGGAAAAATGGGTGTTTACTTACTGAAGAAGTCTTTCTTTGCAAGGTTCTTGGCACATAATACTAAAAACAAATGAAAAATGCTAAGGTTAGCATTTATGGACAAAAGTTTTCATCATAGCTGGTTGCTATGGATTAAACTGTCCCATACCACCCAAATTCCTATGTTGAAGCCCTATCCACAGTGTGATGGTATTTGGGTGTGGGCTTTTGGGAGGTGCTTAGGTTTTGATGATGTCATGAGATTAGGGCTCTAACAATGGGACCAGTGTCCCTGTAAGCAGGGACCACAGAGCTTGCTCTCCATGTGAGGGTACAGATAGAAGGCGATGGTTACAAGTCAGGGAAAAGCCCCTCACCAAGAACCAATTCTGCTGGCACCTTGATCTTAGGCATTTCCAGTCTCCAGAACAGTGAGAAATAAATGTTTATTATTTAAATCATCTAGTCTATGGTATTTTGTTATAGCAGCCCAAACTGACTGAAAGAACAGTCTATACAGACAATGAAAAAAATGATTCTAAAAATCATCTTTGCCAATGATTGCCTTTCAAATTTAATACTACATTAAACAAAAAACTGTCTAGTAACTAAAAAGTGTTTTCTCACCCAGTTGGCAAGGCTTCGTGGTTGTGCGTCAACCTATGAACCAGGAAGTCATGGTTCAATTCCCAGTCAGGGCACATGCCTAGGTTTGCAGGCTCAATCCCCAGCTTGGAGAGTGTGGGAGGCAGCCCATCAATGATTCTCTCTCATCATTGATGTTTCTTTCTCTCTCTCCCTCTTCTTTCCTCTCTAAAATAAATAATAATAAAATAACGTAAAAAGTGTTTTCTCCTCCAATTGGGAATCAATTTTAATAAATAAATAAAATGTTTGAATTTCTTAAAATCTTACTTAAACACATTCAGGTAGATTTATCAATATGCTCTTATAACTGCTCAAGGTCACATAAATACCTTCTTAATACCTACTATTAAGAACAAAAGAAATTGTTCATTTCTGATATTCTGATAAATAATATACTTTTGTAAGTGTAAACTTCAGTATGTTGGAGAATAGAAAGCAAGGGGAGGATAATAGAAAAGGTGATGTTGTGAAAAACAAACAACAAAAGATATATTAAGAGTTTAGCAAAATGTTGGCACATAGAATAAAATAAATGCTATTGTTGTTATCTTATTAAGTGGTATCAATTACTATTAAGAAATTTTGACACCAGATCAGTTACATGATTAAAGCTACTATTGCAAGGGAATATACACCGATGTCCCTTTTACATTGCTTCACAAATTTTGCTACTTTTTTAAAATCCTCACCCAAGGATATGCTAATTGATTTTAGAGAGAGGAAGAGAGAGAAAGAGAGAAACATCAATTTGTTGCCTCTCATACATGCCCGAACCTGCAACCTAGGTATGTGTTCCGACCAGGGATTGAACCTGCGACCTTTCAGTGTATAGGACAACACTCTAATCAACTGAGCGACACTGTCCAGGGCAATTTTGCTAATTTTAAAGAATATAGTGTTTTGCTATGAACTTATAAATATATTATTTAAAAAATATATTCATATAATACATATATTCTACAAATTTTTCACTTACTGTATTTTTATATAACAGGTTTATTAAGATATTAATATACAATTTATCCATTTAATGTATATACAGTATAACCAATGGTTTTTAGTATACTCACAGGTTTGTACAACCATCACCATAATCAATTTTAGAACATTTCATTCCCTAAAGAAATCCCATACTCATCTATTAGCAGTCACTTGTCATTCAACCTCAAATCTTGCCAGTCCAAGGCAATCACTAAATCTACTAGGTCTCTGTAGATTTGCCTATTCTGGACATTTCATATAAATTGAATTACATAATATGTGATATTTTGTAACTGTCTTCTTTCACTTAGCATGTTTTTAAAGTTCATGTTGTATTATGAATCCATTTCTTCTCATAACTGAGCAGTATTCCATTGTGTGAATAAACACATTTTCCTTATCGATTTATCAAAAGATGGACATTTGGGTTGTTTCTGCCTTCTGATTATTGTGAATGACGCTTGTACAAGTTGCTGTGTGGACAGAGTGGAATTGCTGAGTTGTATGTTTAACACTTTGAGGAATTGTCAGTGTTTCCCACAACATCTGCACCACTTTATATTCCCACCAGCAGTTATGAGTTTTTTTTATTTCTCTGCATCCTCACTAATACTTAACATCTGCCTCTGTGTTTTTATATCTATAGTTTTAATGTGCATTTCTCTAATGACTTTGAGCATCTTTTCATGTGGTTATTAGCTACTGATATATCTTTTTGGAGAAATTTCTATTTCGATGTTTTTGCCTATTTTTAACTAATTATTTGCCTTTCATCTAAATATAAAATATACTTATTAGATTTGTAAATATTCTCCCATTCTGTGGGTTGTCTTTTTACTTTCTTGATGTTGCTCTTCAAAGCACCAAAGTTTTTAATTTTGATAAGATCCAATTTATCTATTTTATTTGGTTGTTTGTGCTTTGGTATCATGTCTAGGAAGGTTCTGCCTTACCAAAAGTCATAAAGATTTGGTCCTATATTTTCTTCTAAGAGTTTTATACTTTTAGCTTTTTTTAATACTTCTAGTTACTCTACTCTTAAATTACTCTTTAACAGACATTTAGGTCTAAGGTCTATTTTGAGTTCATTTTTTGTGTGGGATGTGAGAAAGGTCCATATAATTTCTTCGTATGTGGGTATGCATTGTACAGCACCATTTGTTTTTAAAGACTATTCTTTCCCTACTGACTTGTGTTGCTACCCTTGTGGAGAAATGAGGTTCTAATGTATTTTATAAAAAGTTTACCAAATTTCTAAATGGGTTTACTCTTGAATGTTTTGTATTTTTGTTATCATTGTGAATGGATGTGCTCCTTTCATTGTATTTTCTAATTGTTATTTGAATGTAGGAAAGGTTTTTCTTACATTAATTTTAAACTAGCCATCTTTTCAACTCTCCTCAAATGGACCAGCTTCCCTTTTCTTTCCCACAGCTCTGTATGTCTCAAAGACTCTCATATCAAACCCAAACTGTCCAAAACGGAACTGAAACCTTCCCTCTCTGCCTAAATACCTGGTGATCCCCAAGATGCATTTCAGAGACCAGCAGCAACACCCACAACTGCACAAGCCAGAAATCTGTATGCCATGCTTATACTTCTCAATCTCTCAAATATGTTGACTTTTTAACATCTCCACCCTTATTTAAGCTCCCAAAATTAGCTATCACAAAGTACTTTTTAAAGTTTAAATCTCATGTTTAAAAACTCCACAGTGGTTTCCCATTGCGAAATTCTAGATGTCATGCTCTGACCCGACCTACCTCAACTCTCCAGCCTCACATATTATCCATCAGCTCTGGGCCCTAGTTTTTCTGAGATGCTGTGGCTGGATTGCTTCTGATTGGAAAAATTCCCATAATATCTCAAAGAGATTAATCTTTGTTCATATTTATAAGACTAGCAATGTTTTCATTTAAGGCTCACTCCAGTGGAATTTGGTTATAATCGCAAGGTAGGGAAGCTCTCAGTAGTGTCAGCATGAAGAGAATTTTGCCTCAGTTTGGTACAAAGATCATTTAGGGTCATACTAATTCTAGTTTAGTTAATGCCATATGATTTCTCCTACCAGAATAATTTTGTGATATCGAGATAGAATTCTCTTTGTCCACTCTAAGGGATGTAATGATAAAAGACTATTACACAGCACAAAAATCCCACATTATCTGAGTCTACCATTAATTTTTAAACAAATACACTATACTCCAATTATAAATTAGGTTCTAGGGATACAACAATGAACAAAAGAGACATTTATAGAAAACAAAGCTTAGTTTTTTACCACTGCATGGTTGCTTCAGTTCCAACTCTGGTAAGTGATACTTCTAAATCACATACCAGAGATCCCTAATGTTGGAGAAAGAGTAAGAGCAAATTATGTAATGTTCACTTAGCATCTCAAAATACACAGAAGGGCAGTGTTTTGCTAACTTGTACATTCAATTAGTAAGGCACGCTTTTTAACAGGCCCCTGATAAACGTACAGGATCCCCAAATACTACTACTTCTTTTTTAAAAAAATATTATTTTATTGATTTTTTTTTACAGAGAGGAATGGAGAGGGATAGAGAGTTAGAAACATTGATGAGAGAGAGACATTGATCAGCCGCCTCCCACTCCCCCCGCACCCCACACTGGGGGATGTGCCCACAACCAAGATACAGGCCCCTGACTGGAATTGAACCTGGGACCCCTCAGGCTGATGCTCTATCCACTGAGCCATACCAGTTTTGGTGCCAAATACTTCTTGTGACTGTAACTTTTACCCCCTCTTTTCTTATGTTTTTATGTGTCACTAAGTCCTATCTTTTCTTTCACTAAAAGTCTCTTAATCTTATCCTTTTTCTTTTTTTCTGTACTCATTCTCCTGTTCTGGGCTTCACCTATTTGCAGTTATTCTAAGCAACAGTGCCATCCCTAACTCATACTACATTCAGCCACCAGATCGATCTTTTGACATGACATTTTCGTGTTCTGAGGCTCAAAATTTTCAATGGCTCTGTATTGTATTTTACTGCAAATCTAAATTTCTAAATCTAAAGTGATACTAGAGAATGGATTTTCAAGTGTCCCATTCTCTAGTATCACTTTTACCTCTCACTATTTTTTAAAGTATAGTTTAATATAATATGCCTCTAGGCCATAAGGGAGGATGAAATAGTGCCACTTGCAACAACTTCGATGGACCTTGAGAGCATTATGCTAAGTGAAATAAGTCAGTCAGAAAAAGCTAAGAACTATATGATTTCACTCATATGTGGGATATAAAACTGAAAGTCACGAACACAATCAATATGGTGGCTGCCAGAGGGAACAGGGTTGGGGGAGAAGGGGGTTCTAATATATGATGACAGGAGAAGATATGACTTTGAGTGATGGGCACATGGTGCAATATACAGATTTTGTAACATAGAAACGCACACTGGAAATCTAAATATTAATGTTGACCAAAGTCATCCTAATCAACTTAATTAAAAAAATACAAAATAGCTGAAACCGGTTTGGCTCAGTAGATAAAGCGTCGGCCTGCGGACTAAAAGGTCCCAGGTTCGATTCTGATCAAGGGCATGTATCCTGGTTGCAGGCACATCCCCAGTAGGGGGCATGCAGGAGGTGGCTGATCGATGTTTCTCCCTCATCGATGTTTCTAACTCTCTATCTCTCTCCCTTTCTCCCTAAAAAATCAATAAAACATATTTTTAAAAAATACAAAATAAAAGACAAAGTATATAGTTCAGTTAATTGTCTCTCCTACTCTGAGCCCTGACCATTACTACTACCTCTAGGCTATTCTTCTTGCTACTCAATCCACTTAGCAATCTTTCTCTTTTTGTGTCTGTCTTTGTGGGCAGGCCAGGCCCTCTTTCTCAGTAAAGCTTCATTCAGGCCATTGTTTCCCACTGTCACTCTGTGCCAAATTTAAAAAAATAAGAATAATATAGTGGGGTTTTCATAAAACTGAAACAATTAATTTTAAATGTCTGTTTGTTCTGGGGTTATATGTCTTTTCTACTTTTTCATATTAAAATATTTCTTTAATGAAATGTAGTAAAAAAAAAAGATAGTTTCAACAATGACTTGGCAAAAATAAAAGTTGGCAATTTTAGTTGATAGCCACATTTGGATAAACGTTTTGACTAAACTGGGAATCTCTACTCTTAACTACTGACAATCTATTTCCTCTTTTTACTCCTCTTTTCTGTAAGAGACCTATAGTTGAGCACTCAGTACTTTTTCATACAGGTGTCTTTGTCCCCAGATAGTTCAGTTCCTCTGAAGGAGCAACCCCATCTTCTACCTACTTAGACATGGGCTTCATAGGTGCTGGCCACACAACAGGCATGCAACACACACTATGATGAACAAGAAACAAAAAGTAGACTGAGAGAAGAATCCAAGATGGCGGCATAGGTAAACACCTACACTCTTGCCTCACACAACAATTTCTAAACTACAACTGAAAGACAGAATGGACATCATCCAGAACCACAGGAAAGCTGGCTGTGTGGAAATTCTACAGCTAGAAGAAAAGAGAGGGGCTCACAGAGACCCAGAAGAGCTGCAAAAAGCTGAGGTACGGAGATGTGTGTGTGGAAAGAGTGGGCGCTGGAGTACCTGGCTGGCTTTCTCTGGTGGGAGGGAGATGGAGACTCCCAACTGCATTAAACCCCTTATCCTACTACACTAAACCCCAGGTCCAGCTGAAACTCATATGGGGGGAGTTTGGACTGTGAAAAGGGAGAAGTACACAGAAATTTAGGGGAGTCGCAAAAGGGCAGAAGTCGGGCGGCTCACACAGCACTGTGTGCAGAAGACCAACTGTTGATTGTGCTGCTAGCTTTCACAAGTGAGCCACTTCTAACTGCGCCACTTCTAATTCCACTAAACCCCAGTTTCGGGCAAAACCTTGGGGACCCAGACTCATATGGTCCTGGAGCGCAGGGAAGCCGGAAAGGCAGCAGTCTAGAGGCACTGCGAGAGCGTGCACACACAGGGACTGCTCCAGCGATTACCCAGACTCAGGGGCCGTGGAGGGCAGGGCCAACTGGAAGGCAAGGTGGTCCATTAAGCCCTGAGACTCCACCCCTCCCAAGCTCAACAGAGAGGCGTTTGCAGTTTTGCAAGTCTTGTATCATAAGGCTGAATCCAACACAGAAGTTCTCCCGGCATAGTGAAAATGCCAAGACAAAGGAAGAGATCACAAACGAAAGAAATGGAGGAAAACAAATGACTGGATATAGAGTTCAAAAGCACGGTTATAAGATTTTTCAAGAATATCCTAGAAAAGATGGATAAACTTAATGAGACCCAAGAGGAGATGAAAAAGAACCAACTGGAGATGAAAAAGAACCAACTGGAGATGGAAAAGGACCAACTAGAGATGGAAAAGGACCAACTAGAGATGGAAAAGGACCAACTAGAAATTAAACATACACTGACTAAAATAAAAAATATTATACAGAGACCTAACAGCAGACTAGAGGAAAGCAAGAATAAAGTAAAAAATTTGAAATATAAAGAATCAGAAAACACTCAACTGGAAAAGCAAGAAGAAAAAGGAATCCAAAAATGTGAAAATAATGTAAGGAGCCTCTGGGACAGCTTCAAGCGTATCAACATCAGAATTGTGGGGGTGCCAGAGAAGAGAGAGAGCAAGATACTGAAAACCTATTTAAAGAAATAATGACTGAAAACTTCCCACATCTGGTGAAAGAAATAGACTTAAAAGTCCAGGAAGCACACAGAACCCTAAACAAAAGGAATCCAAGAGAAAAAGACAATGAGCACCAAACCAGTATTATATGAAATGCTGAAAAGTCCTCTTTAAGAAGAGGAAGAAGAAGAAAAGGTAAAGATAAAAATTATAAACAACAAATACATATCTATCAACAAGTGAATCTAAAAATTAAATGAATTAAAAATGTGATCAACAGAATAAACTGATGAATATACTAGAATCAGGAGCACAGAAAGGAAGTGTACTGATAATTCTCAGGGGGAAAGGGGTGAGGGGTGTACAGGGAGAGACTGGACAAAAATCATACACCTATGGATGAGATCAACAGGAAGGAGGTAAGGGTAAAGGGAGGAGTGGGAGCCGGGTGGAGGGGAGCTATGGAGTGGAAAAAAGAGAAACTAATGTAATAAGCTGAATAATAAAGATTTAATAAAAGAAAAAAAAAAGTAAGGTAAAGAGAATAACAGTAATACAAAATATAGACAATTAAGGTATCTCAATAACTTAAAACACTTAAATAAAATTTTCATTTATTAGAAAATATAGTTTATCACATAGGGTAGCTGCCAACACATCATATGCACTTAATGCATATTATTAACTGCCTGCTTCATCCAACTTTTACATCTAAAATTCAAATTTTTATCTACTTAGGGAAAAATTCTTCAAGCCACAAAAAGGAGAAAATACAGAATCCCAGTTAAAGGCAAAGTCAGGTTTCCTGGTCAGTGTATGTCACTAGCTTGCCATCTTCTAGGCCTTGTACTGGAGTCATTCATGTCAATTTTCATACATACTTAGGAAATCCTTAAATTTGCCTTAAGAGGGAAAAAGAAATCCACATTTCAACTACATCAATATACTCAAAAGCTTTAAACCTATATATTTTTAATATTTAAAAAAATATGTATTTGTATTCTTTTTAAAAAATATATAATTTTATTGATTTCAGAGAAGAAGGGAGAGGGAGAGAAACATCAATGATGAGAAAGAATCATTGATCAGCTACCTCCTGCACACTCCCTATTGGGGATTGAGCTGCAACCCTGCCATGTGCCCCTGACCAAAAACAAATCCAGGATCGTTTAGTTCAAAGGCTGACACTCTATCCATTGAGTCAAACCAGCTAGGACATATATCTTTAAATCTTTAAATCTATTCCATTATTTGCTTAATGAAATAAACAATTTTTCCCAATCCTTCTCAGTAACACACATACATGTTTCACTATTTAGACACCATTAGATGATAAAATGATTTCTCCTTTGCCGGGGAAAACTGTCTAAGTTAACAAAACATATTTTAGCAACCACCAGCTGTCCTGATTGTCTTTGAGGTTGGAATGGGGGTGGGGGAGGCAAAGGGAGACTCCAGTAAACTGACATTCTTTAGACTGGTTTTCCTAACACTGATTGCTTAAAATAACTGTTATAGCTTCATTTTTTATAAAAGTATTAAATTAAAAAATAAATGACAAAACTGTGGGAATTTATTTGAAGTCAGAAGTATGACAGAGCCTGGCTAGTGTGGCTCAGTGGTTGAGCATCAACCCAGGAACTGGAGGTCATGGTTTGATTCCCAGTAAGGGCACATGCCCAGGTTGGGGGTTTGATCCCCACTAGGAGGCATGCAGGAGGCAGCTGATCAATGATTCTTTCTCATCATTAATGTCTCTTTCCCCTTTCCCTTCCTCTCCCTAAAATCAATTTAAAAATCATTAAAAAAAAGTATGACCAAGTTCAGCTCATACTCCCATACCCTGAGAGGTCAGGCAGGGCTGCTGTGGCAGAAATTGCCTTTCCCATGAAACAGAGTGTGGCTCCAAGGACTAGGGACTGTTCCAGCTCCTATGCCTGTCCCTCTGAGTCCCCACCACCTGCAAACACTAATGCCATTATTGTGACTTTAGAGTCTCTATCTAGTCTGACAGGATGAGCAAGTGGACATGCAGGGCAGATATCACTTTTTCCACTTTACAGGTGAAATTACTATGGTTCAGAAAAACTCAGTAGCCACCCTCCGTTTTATCCATCTCATGTTACACTATCACAGTAGTATCACAGCTGTTATCAGAGTTTGAAATGAAAGCCTCTATTTATTAATATGCTGCTTCATGTCTGCCTCTCCCCTACAAAAATGTCCACTGGAACAAGGACTATGTTTTTTGTATTCCCTACTGTATCCAGATTACTTTAAAAATGTTTGCTGAATAAGTGAACTAGGTAATAAACTTTTTTCTTTTTAACTAGCTATTCACCAAAACAAGCACCAAGAAGGCAGAGACTATTCTTCTAAACCAGTGGTCAGCAAACTGTGGCTCGAGAGCCACATGAGGCTCTTTGGCCCCTTGAGTGTGGCTTTTTCACAAAATACCACGACCTGGGCGACTCTATTTTGAAGTGGTGTTAGAAGAAGTTTAAGTGTAAAAAATTTGGCTCTCAAAAGAAATCTCAATCACTGTACTGTTGATATTTGGCTCTGTTGATTTATGAGTTTTCTGACCACTGTTTTAAATCATTATATTCCTAGCATGGAGCATAGGAATTAAATGTGGTCAATATTTGTTGAAATAAGTATTTGAATGAATGAATGAATGAATGAGATCATTTTGCTAGAGCCTTCACCATGGTGTGTCTGACTGCTATCCCATACTCTACCAGGAGTCCAGGCCTGGCAGCTTTGCACACATACTGCTGCCTGACAGATCCTGTTCTTCAGAAAGGGTTTACTATGCTATTCCTTATGGTATCGTTAGTGACATTTGGTTGGCACTAAGAAAACAAAACGTTCCCCTGAAGTTTCAAACCGGAAGTAATAGTGCAAGGAGGGAAAAATAAAGTACATGTCAAAAAAAACAAGTCAAGTCCGGAGGGCATCTGGAACTTTTTGTTAGAACAAAGCCCTCATTAATGAACAGTCATTTTTACTTCTTGAGGGATTATTTCTAAGGATTGATTAGGTCATTATAGTCCAAGAAAATTTATAACTAAAGAGCATATTTAATTTTTATATTTTAATCTTAAAATGTTGCTTTTCTTGACACCCTAGCTTTGCCCTGCAGGACCCGCAGGATTGACTTCTCCCTGGGTGAAGGAAGAAGATAAGTCTCACAGAAAGCAATTTCCTGTCGTTTGATTTCCTCCCAAGTATTATAGGAAGATAAGAAAGCTATGTCATTTAAAGTCTTTTAGAATAACTTTTATGTCCAGATCATGTTTCTGTCTCAAATCAACCAAATGGAATGCTTTTCAACCATGTTAGAGTGGAACAAACATATCAAGAGTGCAAGTGATTCTACAAGTGGAAGCACATTTCTTTGCCTTAGAACATAGGAAAGAAAATTCAGGTTTTCATTAGAAAAAGTTTTACCTAAATATTTAAAATGATAAAAAAGCCAGTCAGAGAAAGACAAGTACAATACGATTTCTTAGGAGGAATCTAATGAACAAAGTGAACGAATAAGCAAAACAGAGACAGATTCAGATAGAGAGCAGGTTAACAGCTGTGTGCATGTATGTGTGTGAGGGGCAGTGGGAGTAGTGGAGGATTTGAACAAAAAGGAAAAAAAAAAGAAAAACTTATGGACTCGGACAACAATGTGGGAAGGGAGGAGTGGGGGAAGATGGAGGAGAGTATCCTAATAATAAAAGCTCAGCGACCTAACAGCGGAATGACCAGAATGACTGGTCAACCAGTTGTTATGATGCACACTGACCACCAGGGAGCAGATGCTCAACATGGAGCTGCACCCTGTTGGTCAGTGCACTCCCACAATGGGAATGCTGTTCAGCTGACCAGGATGAGCAGTGCTCTCACAGCAGAAGCAGCTGCTCAGAGGATGGGTCCACAGCTGCTAGGTGACTAGGATAAGTGGTGCTCCCACAGTGGCTGATCCCCGCAGGCCACGCCCCACCAGTGCATGAATCCCAGGCACCAGTTCTCTAGTAGGGGTATAAATGGTGATGGAAGACTTGACTTGGGGTGTGAACACATAATACAGTATACAGATGATGTGTTGTGGAATTGTGCACCTGAAACCTGTATAATTTTGTTAGCTGTCCACCCCGATAAATTTAAAAAAAGGGGAAAATCGAGGAGAAATCAAGATGGTGGCACAGGTAAACACCTCAGCTGCTGCCATGCACAACAATTTCAAAATGACAACTAAAAGACAAAGCAGACATCATCCAGAACCACAGGAAGGCTGGCTGAGTGGAAATTGTACAACCAAAAGGAAAGAGAAAAGCACACTGACACTTAAGAGGAACTGCAGGAGGCAGAGGTATTGAGATGCATGTGCATGCGGAGAGGATTGGCAACTGAGTGCGTGGCTGGCTTCCTCAAGCAGAAGGGAGACAAAAGCTCCCGACTGTGCTGAATTCCAGTTCCAGGTGAAATTCTGGGGACCCAGACTCATACAGGGTGAAATTGGACTGCCAGGAAAGAGAAAAGCACACTGAGACTCAGAGGAACTGCAGAATGCAGAGGTACCAAGGTGTGCACAGGGAGGGTGAACAACTGAGTACACGGTGGGCTTTATCAAGTGGGAGGGAGACAAAAGCTCCTGACTGTACTGAACTACAGTTTCGGTTGAGACTCTGGGGACCCAGACTCATTCAGAGAGAAACTGGACTGTCTGGCAGCAGTTGGAACGCAAGTACAGCTTTCTCTCAGAGGTGCCTGCAGCGATTACCATGGGACACTGAGACACAGGGACCTATTAGGGCAGGGCTGGTGGGGAAACCAATGCTGTCTGCTCCGCCCTAAGACACTGCCCCATCCAAGCTGAGCACAGAAGCTTTTTAAAAATCTTGTCTCATAAGGGTGTCTCCAGCACAGAAGTCCTCCCAGCATAGATACAGCTGATCTTCACAGCCAATTGGCCTGAAAGTCAATTACTCCCAGTGATATTAACAAAAATCAAGGCTTAACTACAATAAGACTGTGCACACAGCCCACAAAGAGGTGCACCAAGAGTGTCCACCTCAGGTAACTGGGAAGGCTGAGCCACTGGGCATGACAGGACACCTCGCACACAAAGCCACCCTATCAACTCAAGGAAGCAGCCAAAATGTGGAGCAAAGAAATAGATCACTTTTTTAAGAAAAAAGTGGAGGGAAGCAAATGACTGGATATAGAGTTCAAAACCATGGTTATAAGGTTTTTCAAGAATTTTCTAGAAAAGGCCAATAAATTTGGCGAGACCCTCAAGGATATGAAAAAGGATCAACAAGAAATTAAACATATACTGACTGAAATAAAAAAAATATTATACAGAGACCAAACAGCAGACTAAAGGACCACAAGAATCAAGTCAAATATTTGAAATACAAAGAAGCAAAAAATATTCAACTGGAAAAGCAAAAAGAAAAAAGAATCCAAAATATGAAGATAGTGTAAGGAGCCTCTGGGACAACTTCAAGCGTACCAACATCAGAATTATGGGGGTGCCAGAGTAAGAGAGAGGGCAAAATACTGAAAACCTACTTGAAGAAATAATGACTAAAAACTTCCCCCACCTGTTGAAAGAAATAGACTTACAAGTCCAAAAAGCACACAGAACCCCATACAAAAGGAATCCAAAGAGGACCACACCAAGACACATCATAATTAAAATGCCAAGAGCAGAAGACAAAGAGAAAATAATAAAAGCAGCAAGAGAAAAACAGTTACCTACAAGGGAGCACCCATATAACTGTCAGCTGATTTCTCAACAGAAACGATGCAGGCCAGATGGGAGTGGCAAGAAATATTCAAAGTGATGAATAGCAAGAACCTACAACCAAGATTACTCTATCTAGTAAAGCCATCATTCAGAACTGAAGGGCAAATAAAGAGCTTCACACATAAGGAAAACCTAAAGGAGTTTATCACCGCCAAACTAGTACTATATGAAATGCCGAAAGGTACTCTTAAAGAAGAGGAAGAGGAAAATAAAAAGGTAAAGATAAAAATTATGAACAAGTACATATCTATCAACAAGTGAATCTAAATATCAAGTGAATAAAAAAATCTGATGAACAGAATAAATTGGTGAATATAATAGAATCAGGGGCATAGAAAGGGAGTGGACTGACAATTCTTAGGGGGGGGGAAATAGATGTGGGGGGTGTGGGAAGAGATTGGACAAAAATCATACACCTATGGATGGGGACAATGGGGAAGGGGTAAGGGCAGAGGGTGAGGTGGAAACCGGGTGGAGGGGAGCTATGGGGGGGGGAAAAAGAAGAACAACTGTAATAATCTGAACAATGAAGGTTTATTAAAATTAAAAACATAATAATAAAAAAATAAAAAGGTAACTATGATCCCCCAAAAAAGGGGAAAAATCGTTACATTCCAAAAATTAATCAGTTCCTAGATCAGTTAATTATGTTTTCTCCCTAAACATGTTTATTTTTCTATTCAAATGCCATATGCAAAGACAATGTTTATTAACTCCAACACTTCAGCCCCAGATGATTAGTATCTTTTCTCCTGAAAAGCACACAGTGATTTTATAACCAGGAACTAAGGAGCAGTTTGCAATTTGAGCTTCTAAAAGCGCCCTGGAAAGCAGACTGTCTCCCAGGCAACCATCTGACCAACACCTCTGCCAAAAGGTTTGATGAAACCTATATCAATGAAATCACAGAAGACAGTTTGGAAGGACTGAAAACTTTGCCATTGTTTTGTGAAACTTTAAAAATATAATCTAATTCCCCTTAGTATAAGTGATAACAGCAGCTAAAATTTTCTTAATATTTTTACAAGGTAATTAATTAGGAACTAAGCTAAGTATCTGACATGCATGACTGCATTTATTCAATACCACAATTCCATGAGCTATTTACTGTTATATTGAGATACGCCATTAAGTCAGGAGAGGTGAAATAGGAAAACAGACAGCTGAAAAGACAAGCAGTTTATAGAGATACATAAGGTCACCTCCCTAGAGATAACATCTAAGTCTTGATTGTGATGTATTATATTTTAATGTATTTTTGTATTCAATTTGCTAGTATTTAGGATTTTGCAGCTGTATTCATCAGATATTTGTCTGTAGTTTTCTTTTTTTGTGTTATTCTTGCCAGGTTTTGGTAACAGGGTTATGTTGGCCTCATAAAATGTGTTAGGAAATAACTGCCTTCTTTAATTTTCTGGAAGAGTTTGAGAGGGAATGGGTATCAAATCTTTGAATGTTTGTTAGAATCCATTAGTGAAATCATCTGATCATGGATTTTTATTTTTTGGGAGATTTTTGATGATTGTTTCAATTTCTTCACTGTTTATCAGTCTATACAGAGTTTCTGATACTTCATGATTCAGTTTAGGGACGTTATACATTTCTAGGAACTTATCCTCTGTTCCAAGTTAGTGAATTTGGTGTAGAATTTATAGTATTCTAGTATGATCCTTTGTGTATATGTGAGGCTTATAGTAAACTTTCGTTTCTGATTTTGTTCATATGAGTCTTTTCTCTTTTTTCCTTAGCCAAGGGTTTGTCAATTTCATTAATCTTTCCAATGAGTCAGCTCTTTGCTGTATTAATTTTTTATAGTTGTTTTGTTCTCTACTTCATTCAGTTCTGCTCTAATTTTTATTATTTCCTTCCTCTGATGAGTTTGGGTTGCTTTTGTTCTTTCTCTACTTAAGATATAATGCTGGACTGTTTACTTAGGATTTCTCATGTTTCTTGAGATAGGCCTGTGGTGATATAAACTTCTCTCTTATTACTGCTTCACTGCATCCCAGAAGTTTTGATATTGTATTGTCATTCTCGTTTGTCTCTCTCTATATCTTTTGATTTCACCTTTCATTTGTTCTATGACCCATTTTTTTTTA